>PVIH01023438.1:0-24834 GCA_004025045.1 Sigmodon hispidus | reverse complement strand
AAAAAAAAAAAAAAAAAAAAAAAAAAAAAAAAAAAAAAAAAAAAAAAAAAAAAAAAAAAAAAAAAAAAAAAAAAAAAAAAAAAAAAAAAAAAAAAAAATAGGGGTATTCCAAGGAGATGTAGAGGGGACAATATGCCCTGCTGTTAGTTGCTCTTACACTAAATCTTGATCAGCCTTCAATTTTTCAGGAGTTAGGGGCCACTGGTCCACCCACACGGGATCATCAGAAAGCCACATTATGGCTGTGGGGGAAGACTGCGGAGCAATGGCCCCTATCAAAAATAGCCTAACCCTTTCCTGTCTCCTGGGAGTTGGATGACACCATCTGAAGGTCAGAGCACTGAGGGTCTGCCCTGTCCTGCCTTTCCCAATCCCTGGCCAGGCTTCTGGCCCATGTTTAACATCATGTCTGCAACTGGAGATTTCGACTGGCCCAAAACTTGTGTGGTTAAAACTGCTCCCATGGTTTTCAAGACATCCCTTCCCCAGAGGTGTGTGGGCAAGCCTGTCAATACAAATGGCTGAAATTTACCAGTATGACCCTCCTCATCAGCCCATGACAATATACAAGCGCTCCTCTCAGGAACAGCATGCCCAATGTCTTGTAAGGTGGATATGGATGACTCTAAAGGCCATTTCTTTTAGGCCAATATTCTTTTGCCATGACCAACACATTGGCCCCTGTGTCCAAGATCCCCTGAAAGACTTTTCCATCTATGGTTAATTTTAGTTTTGGCCTGTCTATTAACTCAGCAACCCAAAATGCCTACGGGTGGCCTGTGGAGCCAAAGCCTCCTGTCCCTCTCTGAGACTTGATGCAAGGGTTAGGTGTTCATCCAATGGGCACAAGAATGCGCTGAGCAATGCGTTCACCTTGAGGAACAACAAGCACTCCTTGAGTAGCCTCCACCATGATCTTTATTTCTCCAAGGAAGTCTGCATCCACAACTCCCAGAGAAACCCTGATTTCTTTGAATAAAGAACTACTCCTACCCAAAATGAGTCACATGAATCCCTTAGGCAGGGGACCATGGACCCCTGTAGGGGGGGTCCTGTGGACCCATTTGAGGAGTTAGAACTGCTCTGGAGGTGGAACAGAGGTCCAGTCCTGTGCTTCCTGGTGTCCCCCGTCTGAGGTCCTTAACAGAAAGGGGTTTCCCTGGGGCACAAACAGAATCTGCCCACTGCCCAGGGTCTGGCTCGGGGTCTGCATTGCTCCATACACTCTGGTTTTGGGGACCCAGAGTGGCCCCTTCCCCCGTTTCCCGACAGTAGAGGATTTCCCTGAATATCAAACTTTGATCTACACTCGATACGCCAATGAGCTCCCTTCTTGCATCTTGGGCAGAGCCCTGGTGTGTATCCTTGTATCAAATTCGGACAATCGCATTTTAGGTGTCCTTCTTGCCCACATTGGAAACAACCCTTCATTTTTACTCTGGGTGAACCCAACCCTTTAAATCCCTGCCTTATTGCTGCAGCCATCACCTGCCCTGTTATATGATTTCCATCAATGTCTTTGCAGACCCTAAGCATTTCATTCAAGCTCTTATGCTTGTGGCCTCTAAGAGGCTCCTTACAGTATTTATTAGCATTTTCAACAGCCAGTTGCTTAACCACTGGCATGGCCTGCTCAGGGTCCCCAAATATCCTCCCTGCCAACTGTAAAAGCCAGGATACAAAGTCAGCATAAGGCTCGGAGGGACCCTGCACTACTTTAGAAATTTGTTCCCTCCGCCGCTACACTGGCAACACCTTCCAGGCTTTAACTGCAGTGGCAGCTATTTGAGCATAAGTTCGAGGATTGTAGACCATTTGTTGCTGGAGGTCTGCATATTGACCAATTCCAGTGAGCATATCATAATTTCTTTGTGGCTGACCAGCTTGAGCATTTAAACATGCTAACTCTAAGCACTGTTCATGATTCTCACTTTTCCACAGCAAATAGTCTCCTCCAGACAAAACTGCTCCACAAAGTTTCTGCCAGTCACTAGGTGTCAAATTACTATCGGTGTAAGATTCAAAGAGGGAAAGAGTGAATGGGGCCTGCGCTCCATAGCTACTCACTGCCTCCTTTAGCTGCTTCATTTCTTTAAAAGTTAAACATGTTGCCAAATTAACTGTCCGGCCTGATCCTGGGTCTCAATTACTGGATATACCTCCACCCAAACCACTCCTCACGCCCATTGGGGACCCTCATTCAACTCACCCTCAAAGTCTGCCCAGTGGGGTTAGTGGCTGGGGGATGGGAAAACACAGGTGCAGAAGGTACAGCTGCTTTTGCTTTAGAACGCTTTAAGCGATTCCTCAGTTCCTCTATTTCTTGCTCCAGCTGCAATTCTTCCTCAAGTAACTCGGCTTCAGAGTCACTACTTTCCCCTTTCTCTACCTGTAAGTCCTTACACCCTTTCCCTTTGTGGAGTTCCTCAAAGTCATCCTTTAAAGACACATTTGTTTCTGCCTCTTGCCTGTTAGCAAAAGTCTGCTCACACTCCACAAGCTGTCCTCTTACTTTCACTTTGTCCGTGAACAAGGCATCCTTTACCAATCTCCAAAGTGAAAATACAGCAATAGGAAAACCATCAGTTCCCAGTTCCTGGAGCCTCTTCTGTAAATCCCCCTATACTTGCTCCCAATCTGGTATGTTTAACCCTCCCCCTGTTAGAAACCAGGGATTTGCTTCGGCTATGGTATCTACAAATGTGTGTGCAGTGCGAGACTTAATTCCTATTCCTTGTTTATGCAACAGCTCTTTTAACTCAGTTGCCAACTGAGTCTTGGCTGTGGAGTTTCCCATGGTACATACCTTTCACCCTTTTCCTCAATTCTCCACCCCCTTTTTTCTCAGGGGTGAGCCCCGTTCACTTACCCTAGTTCCAAGATCTCAGTGGGACCTCCACTTGCTGTGTCCTGCGCCACCTGGGACCAAGACTATGGCAAGGGGCACCGAGGCTGATAAATCGGCACTCAAGACACCAATGTTTGTCCCTCTGGAAGGGTCTCTTTCTATTTCTTTCCCAGTAACAGTATATATACCCTCCTCACTCCCAGGTTCATGGAAATGGTCATCCTGTTCTCATCAATGGTCCAGACAAACATTTTCCAAACAGGAAAACACAAGGCAGGCCTCAGTGGGGTTCCAGGAACCCATGATACAAAAACAACAAAAACATCTTGTTGGCAAAAACAATTTTGGAGGAAAAACATAAGGACAAATATAGTTCAGGGCCACACTCAGTAGCCAACAGAAGGCCAGAAAAGAAACTAGGGCCTGATATCAATAAACTGTGCTTCCAAAACAGGGAAGAACACACACTCTCCTGTGAGAAAGGGAAGGCCAATAGTACTCCTTATGGTGGTGGAGGAGGGGCCCCTTGCATCTATGAGCAATGACACCTCCCCAGTCCTCTTTCTCTGGGTTTAGAATGCATCCACTGGGTGCTAGGGCAGTTGTGGGTGCAGGACCTGCTTTATGCAGCCACAGGGTGCTAGAGGCCCCAGCTCCACATTCTTTTTTTGTGCCCTCTCTGTTAGAGTCTGGCCCAATGAAATCATTGGTAGGAATTAATCTCAACTCTGTATCAGTTAACACAATTTGTATATAACATACAAAAATCTAATCCAATGTAAATTATTTAAAACTAGTAGCTGCTTTTTTTAAAAAGTAGAATTAATAATCTACCCTTATATCCTATCATATCCATATTCCCTTGAGTAGATCCAATAATCTATCCTTTTATCCTATCATATATGTATTACTCTTTCTCTTTTTTTTTAAACAAGAACTCTGAATCTAATCTCCTTTTTTAGCTTTTTCCTTAACCATTACCAATAACAACTTGTAACCAATCACCTAAATAATGACAATTATCCATAACCCAATGAAAGACCAAAACTACCTACCCTACCTCTTGGGAATGTGGGTGCCATGTTCTTAAGCTCAGTTCCTGCTGGCTGGGGGTGATAGCATCTTCAGGTAATCCTGAAAAGAGATTTTCATTAATTGTCAAGTCTGGGGACAGGTAGCTGTATCATTTGTTGCCCAGTTTCTGCATAATGGGAAAGTTCAGGGCTTGTCTCGCGCCCTGGCTAGAGTAGTCTGTGAGGCTGATTTATCCCAGCTAGCTATCTGAAAGTTGTCCTGAGCAGTTTGTATTCCAAAGCTGACATCTGGTTGGGTTTGTCAGCCTAGTGGCATTGTCATAATCCATGTGAAATCATTGTTGTGGGGCTCCATCTTCCTTTTGGAGACTTCAAAAGTCAAAATGAGGCATTGTCATGGATCACTGCAGAAACTAGTGAGACTCAAACCCAAAACAATATACAGGAAGCTAGACAAAGACTTTTTTCTACAGTTAGTTAGTACTTTATATGATCATTAATATCATGACAAAATTTTTGAAATACATATAATTTTATAAATTTTGAAATAAAATTCAAAAGATCATGAGATTAGTAGTAATAGAATTTTGATTTTTAATTTTGATTTTTCTTCGGTCCCATATCAGGGAGCTTGTGATCAGTTAGTAAAATCTCAGCCATACCTGTAACAAACTCCTACATTCACGTTTCTAAAACATTATTAAAAACTAGATTTTAGGCATGTTACTTTATAGACTAGAGGGAAAATTTCTATTTCAGACCTTCGTAGGACAGTATATGTTGGGGGAGAGGATATGTGTGGAAATCAAGATGAGAATATGAAAAAAAATGGTTATCAAATAACTGCCAAAATATTTGAACTCTATGATGTACTATGAAATGCAGAGTATAAATTATTAAAATTCATAACTGGAAACAGTTTCCAGTCTTTCCCTTAGGAAGTGCTCAGCTTATATTCAGACCTGATCCCAAAGGCCCTGCTATTGAGGTAAATGGCGTAAGGAGTGTGGGGTGACTTGGAACTGGGACTACATTCTGCCATTCTTAGCCCCTTGAAGAGGACTGGGATAAAAAGCATCGGAAGTAGAAATCGGCTCCTCTGTCCCAGAGAGAAGTGTGTGAGGCCAGACTATAATCCAAGAAACAGAATGGATAGCTAGCTATGTAAACCACCTATCAGAATCTTCAACTATCAATACACTGTCACTCTACAGCTGGGGTTAGCACTGACCGACTTAGGGTTAGTGTCTCTCGAAACCTCGCCAGCAAGGAAGACACAACACTGGATTCTTCTCTCTGAAGTTTATTCGGGCCTTTTGGAAATCTTCTTATGATTCACTCACTCACTCACTCACTCACACTCTCACTCTTAGACGAACAACCCCAGGGGGAAGCCTGCTCTTAGCTAAATACCCTCAGGGCCTCCAATCCCAAGATAGCCATGTGGGCATCACCAATAGGCTCAGATACGTGGAAGCAAGCTAGATCCTTAGCCTTAGCCATATATGGAGTTGTTTACCAAGGAGAGTGCTCACCATTGGGAAGGTGGAGGGCGGAGGCCAGTGCCATCTTAAGGTGTGGCTGTATGCAGCTCTCTACAGTTCCCTCTTTTTTAATATAAAAGCAACAGGCAAGAGTAGAGGCCTGATCTCTGTCATGCAAAGGAACTTATACTAATGCTTCTCCAGGTGTATTCCACCCAGACAACATTAGACCCGTCCAATACCCCTTTTCACAGGGGCGGGAATGTGGGTATCAACCTGCATGCAATCAGGCATGCTCTTCTTGGGCTCCAAACCTTGGTGGATCTAAGCCTCGGTGGATCCCAAGTGCAGTGCACAAGCCTCGCATCCTGTGCTAGAAAAATTAACTTTTCAAGGTAGCCAGTCAAACATGAGAGGACTGTCCCATCTCCAAGGCAGCAAAGGCTTGTAGAATCATGGCTGCATTACGGCATAGAGTGAACCTAATATGGCAAATGCACCACAGGCACACTAGGAATATCAGGACCATCAGGCCCCTCAAAGCTCCCACTCCCGCCCACTCTTTAAGGTGGCCCAGAGCGATGGAAATCCAGGAGAATAGTCCTTCTGCCAGCCTGACATCTATCCGAGTTGAATTGACTGTGATAATAGCCACTCTCAGCTGCTCCATCAGGTAATCGAATTCTCCCGTCCAATTACCTAAAAGATAACTAGACAATTGCTTAGACAAGTTACCAGCACAGGTAAAATTCTCATACTGCACGCTGGTAATACACAGCCCTTCCAAGCTGGGCCAGCTGCCACAATACATCAACTTGCTCCTGAAATAAATCAATCCTTTGATTGACAATCATTACCCTCCTTTCAACTGGGCAGTAGAACTCTGCTGAAATCTAGGGCCCACGCTGTGCTAGCTGAAAGATTATTCAAGACTTGTGCGGTTTGTACCGTGCAGCTCATGGCAACGGCAGCGGTGGTGGCACTAGCAGCCACCAAGGAAATGGCTGCAACTGTGGCAGCAGTTATTCCAAAATCTCTCTTAGGTCTAAAGAGCGACATGGCACTCGGAGCCATTACAGGAACCAGTATCCATCTGAGAAAGTATGCCACAACAGCAAATCTAACTTCACTAGCATTTCAGCATTGAGAATAAAAACAACTGTCACTAGAACAAGTGCTGAAATCAAGCTGACTTACAATAAACATAAAAGGAGGAAAAACACACACAGGTGTAGGTTCATACTTAACAAGAGAATAATTCTTAGCTAGTAAGCAACTACCTCCTATAGCTTGAGGATAACCAGTGAAATTGCATGTAAAATTTCCCAATCCAAAAAATCCTCCTTTAATCATAAGTAAAGCTTCAGCTTGTAAGCAACTACCATTAATCTTGCACAAAAGCCAATTATCAAAAGGATAATAGGGAATATCAAGAGACTTATTGGTAGTAAAAAGGCATGGAAAAAGCTGAGCATCATGCCGAACTGGCATTGGTTTGGGAAATACCAACAGAACTCCCCATCTTGATTCCATCATTACTATGTAGCTCAGCAAGAGTATCATCAGGGTCAGCATCAACATCTGTTCGCTGTTCCTTGCCATCTTTCTTTTCACTTGGAGCTCTTCTGGTCAGACATTCTGGAACCCACACTGGGTCTTGCTGATCCTGGGGAAAAACACAAACAGACCCTCATGCCCATATCAGCATGGGATCAGGCCCTCGCCAGAGGCCTGTCAAGATGTCCTTCCATTTTACCATGCCTTTACAGGCATCATGATGCGCGGCCTGTCTATCCACTGCGGAGTGCCCATGGGCATCCAAATTTAAAAAATTAAGAGTAAATAAAGCTAAGGAAAGTCTCTCTTTTGGGGTACGGCCATGGCCTATTCCCCCTGTTTGTTTCAGTAAACATGTCTTCAAAGTGCGATGAGAGCGTTCCATGACACTCTGTCCTTGAGGATTGTAAGGCAATCCATGATTAAGTTGTACTTCCATTTGTTGACAAAACAAAGAGAATTGTTGACCTGTGTAAGTCTGGCCATTGTCAGTCTTTAACTGAAGGGGTTTACCCCACAAAGCCCATGCTTTGAGGCAATGTGTAATAACATTACGTCCCTTTTCACCAGACATAGCAGTAGCATGTATGATACCTGAACAGGTATCCACTGACACATGAACATACTTAAGCGTGCCAAATTCTGATATATGAGTCACATCCATTTGCCAGATTTTCATGGGTAAAAGACCATGTGGATTTACTCCCAAGCTAGGTGGGTTCAGAAAAATGACACATTGTTGACAGTCTAAAACAATTCATCTAGCATCAGCTCTGGATAAGGAGAACTTCTGCTGCAGAGTCTTAGAATTGACATGAAAAGACTGATGAAATTATCTTGCTTGGTCAAAGATTGAGACAGGAAATAACCATGGTTGTCTAGTGGCTAGATCCACTGCTGCATTACCCTCACTTAGAGGTCCAGGCAATCTGGTATGAGCTTGAATATGTTGGGGAAAAAACTGTGCATGTCTTGCTAGAATTAATTTCTGCAACTGTTGGAATAAGGCACTGATAGTACCAGTAGGCTTAATAGGTCCAGCTACTTCTAAAAACTTGAGCGCATTAATCACATAAACTGAATCAGAAATCAAATTAAAGGCAAAATGGCAAGCTTTAAACACTTCAACCACAATGTACAATTCCACTGTTTGAGGTGAGTTAGGTGAAAATTGAAACTGTACAGGTTGTTGGTTGTGGACCATATAAGCTCCACATCCTGTTTTAGAACCATCTGTAAAAACATTCACAGCTCCAGCTATGGTCTGAGACACAGTGGCTTTCAGAAAGACCACTGGGTGTTCCTTAAAGAATGTCATCAACAGGTGTTGGGGATAATGATTGTCAATGTGTCCAAGAAAACTGCATCGTAAAATGGCCCACTCATCAATGGTGGAACACAAGATAGATATTTTAAAAGCAGTATAGGGAACAATAATAGCTACTGGAACTATGCCAAAAAACTGAATGGATTGTTGGATGCCAAGTAAAGCCAAAGTTGCGACTGCAGTTGAATAATGCTCAATGGATTTTGCAGGGGAAATCTTAGGATGAATCCATAACAATGGACCTTTCTGCCATAACAGTCCTGTCGGCTGTCACATGGTAATGTTCTGATCTTCCTCAACTCTCTTTAAACTCACTTGCTGCAATCTCTCCTCCACTAGTCTAAGAGCACCTCTAGCAGCAGCATCCAACTGTCAAGGTGAATACAAGGCAGAATCACCTTGCAAAATAGCATACAATGGTTTGAGTTCATAGTTGGCTAATCATAAATTGTAGCGGGAAATCAGGAACTATATATGTGAACGATCGCATCAGAGGACTGGAGATGAGCGGGCATGATTAACTGGAAAGGATTCCAGAAGTAGACCTTTGAGGGAGAGGACCAGGACAGGAAGCCAGCAATCTCTCGCGAGAGTTCCCGACTGGGTGCGCAGTTCGGGCCAGCTGCGCAGGAGTTCAGATGTATGGTGTGGGGATGAGGAGTTTTCCTTAGAAAGGCTCCAGTGCGCTGCAACCTTATCCTTTCATTTTCTCTTAAAACCGTCTCTGTTTTGTAAGTGATTTTCGCAAAACAAACCCCATTTAAAACATATCTCACGGCGGGTTTTTACCGTGATAATTGGTGCCTGAACGCAGGGCTAATTCCACAAATCCGCCAAGTTCCTCACCCGCCCACAGAGCTGGTCTGAAAGACTTTGGTTACCAGCTGCACAGACACGAGCCTCCTGTACGCAACCAGGAACGAATCTGTGCTCGGCAGACCTCCTGAGACACAGATTGACCCGTTCTAGTGGGGCATGCCTGGTAGGATTTGTTGAAAGATCTGAGAAAGACCCTCCCAGCCGAATCGCCACTTCATTTCCCCACACCATTGCTGCCGCTGCTGATCACGACAGCGACATCTGCTGGCCGTAAGCTCTCATTATATCTGAGTATATTTTTTTCTTCCTTTTCTTTTCTACATATTTTTTTTCCTTTCTACAATGTCTTACCAGATAAATGTTCAGAATTTTTCTCACTTAGTCACAATGGTGATAGAGGATTATTTCCAGGATTACGCATTTGGAGGTTATCTCCACCCAGGATTCCTTTTGCTTTTTTGTGTGATAATATATTTCATACTTACCTATTTTAAGGCATCTCAACATAGAGAGTATGAGGCTAAGATGTCTGGCATGGAAAGGGCAAAGGAGAGGATTTGGCAGCCCTGGTCAGTCCAAGTAAAAGCCTATGTGGATGCCCATAGGCTGAAGGGCCCCAGGAAATGACCTCACTTCCTTAACAATTCTACAGATGGAACTCAGACTCTTGGTTACTAGGTAACCAGATGCCAGCACCAGCCTCAACTGACGCCAGTCTCTGGAGGCACTTAGATATTGAGGATGTTCTCCTGTTGCCTGACTTGTGTCTGCTCTGATGACCAACAACCTCAGGGTTGTGGCCTTGGCTACCTTTGCAGAAGATGGGGGCGCTCTCTTCTTCAATGCCTTTGGCCATTTTCCAACACAGAACCCAAGGTAATACAGGCCACCCTCTGGCAGGAAACCATTCTAGTTTCCTTCATCCAGTTCCTCCCTGGGTCTTTGTTCGTAGGAGAACACTGAGGAACATTCTTTATTCCTGCTTTTCTATTCCATGTATGGTAATAGCAGGTTGTGGGGGTCTCTCAGTTTTCACATTTAAATTCCCCTTCCTTCATTGTTCTTTCCTCAGAGGGAAACAGGGCTATATAATCCACCAAATTTTAACCTAAAAAATCCAAACTTGCTCCAAGAGGTCATCAACTTCATTCCAACTGCCATTGACAATGAAGACTACATGTTCATTGCTCTGACCCTGGCAGTCTACCCAAAATTTACCAGCACCTGGAAGATGGTTGACCTCATACTGCAAACGTGAGTGGCTCCACAAAACATCAGGCTCTCATGCCTCCTGCTTTGAGTTTTAGGATGGCTCTACACTTCTATGGTATTGGATGCTCTATAAGGACACATAGGACTCTATGCTGGCAACATTGGTCCTGGGCCTGCTCCTTCAGTGCCATGGCCAACAATGGGGGTAGGAAAGACAACTCTAGATTGTGTCACTCACATTCTCCTAGAAGTGGCAAAGGATTCTTGTGCCTTGAGCAGAGCTGTTTTCCCATTGCCATAAAGGTTCTAGATACAATCAATTTGGGAAGAAATAAATGAAGGAAGATAGGGGCCCTCAGGCATACCACAAAGCCACACACCAACGAAGGCACCTAGCAAGGAGAACCATAGGGTATATTCATTGCATAAAGAGCTTTCAAGAGCTGAGACCAGAGGCCTATTCTGAGGCCCTCAGCATGCATGTCTGAACAGTACAAAGTGCCTTCAATAGCCATATCCCATTTCTGGTATCTATGTTGGCACCAAATTCAAGTAGCTTCCTCTCAATTGCTTGGTGGGATGGGGATACATGGACTTATCATGGACTCACACATGATATGCCACAGGTATGGATCTTTCTGCCCTGACTGTGAGGAGGATCAGCAAAAAAAAAAGTGAGTGGGCCTGGGTGATGAGGGAAATGAGGGCTCACCTGCATGGTGGGATGTTTGGGGTGGCCAGGATGGAAGACTAAGCCATTACCAGTCACACTTCCATTAGGGAACCCACTAGAGGGATGAAACCAAAGACTTCATGTACTAGTGGACAAAACCAGATAACTTCATTGGTCTTTTTGGTCCAAGGACTAGAGAGATTGAGTGAAGCTAAAGGGTCCTAGGGGAATTCATCTGCACCACAGCCCACCCCAGTTTGCCCAGTCTGTCCTTCCAGGTACAGAAAGTGTCTGAAGCCCTCTCCATAGAGCCACAAATGCCTGATCACTATGCCCAGCAACAAGCAGACTTGACAGGTTTTCTGAACAAAGGAACCTGCTGTGCTGGTGAAGCAAGGCCAGGCCTCTAAATCTACTTCCCTCAAACTTCTCCTCCCTGCAGTGCCATTAAGATGTTCCTGTCCACATGGCTCCAGCATCACCCCCAAGACTTCCTGGACTACCCAGACTTAAATATCGTGAAGACTTTCCTGGATTATATCCAGACCAATTTTCCCTCCACGGAGGTCACCCTCCAAGCTGAGGAGCTCCTAAGGGTCTTGGAGGAGCAGGAGTCCAAAAAGGGTGAGGAGGCCTGGGGTAGGTGCCTATAAAGATAGGTGGTGTTTCCCTGATGGGGTGCATGAGGGAATTTTGTAGATGCCCTGGCCTAGAACAAGACCTGTCCACCAGTGAATTGTCTTCCCTTTGGGTGAAAGGTCTTGAGATTTTCTCAAGTGAACAGACCTTGTTGGACCAGCTAGGCCCTCTCAGGGAACTCACACCATCCTGGGCCTCCTAGGGCACTTTCACTAATTATTCATTTTTTTTCTGTCTTAGGTGATGTCCAGGTTAAACCCACAATTCCAGAATCACCAAGGCTGTATGTCTCAGACATGGAAGACTCTCTGAATCTGAGACCACCTTCAGTGGCAGGGCCACAGGGGGATCTGACACCCCATGAGAACATAGAGGTCACGGATTCAGGAGCTGGGGAACAAATAGTGCCAGAAGCTGGACCAGGACAGCTTCTGACTTTAGAGCAGCCTCTGCCCACATCAGCTGATACACAGACATCTGGAGATGTAGCTGCAGATGTGCCAACAGTCAGGCACATATTTCTAAGATCTGTTGTGCACTTAGGGGCACCAGAGCCCGATTTTCCTCTACCTGATGTTGATATATAGTTATAGAGTAGAGTGACCTGAAACCTAACAATAAACAGCTCCATTTATAAGCTCTCCTTATCCTCTTAGAGAAAATAGCTACTTTAAATAGTTTAACTTGTTTGATTATTGATTACATTACTAATAATCTTTGATTTCGTTCATTCTTATTGTCTTTATAGTTAATTTTGCATTTCATTTGGTTTGATATTTGATTTGTGTTAACATTGTCAATGCCTACTTTAATGTCTTTAAATTATTTTATTAGTGCTGTCATTGTAGAGCTTTTAATAACATTTTAATATTGATAAGAATTTATTGTTTATTCATTTTCCATTATGTGATGTGAGGACATCATATCTATACTACACTACTTGAGTACTAGTCATTCATGCCTGCCTGTAAACATCGGAACTGGGCCAAACATAAACATAAAGACTTGGAGAAAAGTGCCCTTACAGGACATCTTAGAAATAAGAAGAAGACACAGACTTCCAGCCCATGGCATTTTAGGAGGTGAGTTATACCCTGACAAACCCAGGCAGAGATCTCAGTCTCTGGGACAAATACCATAGGACAAAACACTTGAAATCCCAGCCCCACTCAGCTCTGCCCTAAATCCAGACCAAGAGGGAAAGCACCTGCAGAACAGGAGCTCCAAATATAACCTGCCATGCAGGATGCCCCATCACCAAAAGCTTGCCTTATTACCCTACCCAAGCCAACAGCCTACAAACTCAGTAGCAACCAGAAACACACAAACCAACAGCCAATGGTAGACCAAGAGATGTGTGACACTCTTCCAGCCCAGGCAGATAACCAAGTCTTGAAAAACAAGGCCCTGAGAAACAGCCCTTGAAGACCTACCTTCACTCAGCTCTGTCCTAAATCTAAGCAGCAGGGAAAGTCCCTGAAACAAAACCCCAGGAAAACACTGGACACACCCAGCCTAAAAACCATTCAACTCAAGCCTACCTTCTTTTTCATCAGGAGACCACAGCAGGCACCAGAAACTCTGAATCTTTGCCCACAGGAGAGGAAAAGATGAGTGACACAAAGTCCAGCCCATGAAGAGATCCAAGTCTCCAATTCCAGACTCCGGGAACACGAGCCCTTAGACCACACCACCACTCCTTCTTTCCTAAGTACAGGCCAGGTTTAGTAAAACCAGCTTGCAGGAAAGCCCCAGCCCCAAAACCTTTCCTGATTACCCAACCCATCCATACAGCCTGTGACTTAGTGCACAGAACACTCAGTGAAACCCAAATCTATTAATAAACCAATCTCCATAACCTTGCACCATTCCACAACCCACTCCATCATCTGGAGTTCTCAGTGGAAACTGAAAACCCATTGACTTCTGTTCCAGAACAGACTAAGAGGTGAGTGACACCCTCTCAAGCCCAGTCACAGATCCCAATGTTCTGGGAAAAAGTCATTGCACACAGACCTTGGAATCCCACCACACTCAGTTCTGCCTAAGTCCTGGCCAGCAGGGAAAGCCCCTGCAGTAAGAAGCTCCAAAGAACTCATCACACTGGACACAACCAGCACCAAAACCTTGCCATTTACCCAACCCAAGCAAACAGCCTACAAACAAAGGAGCAACCAGAAACATACTGACAACTGGCCGAGAGCAGATAGAGAGATGTGTGATACCCACCCAGCCAAGGTAGATTTCTATGTCTTGGGGAACAAGGTCCTGGGCCACAGCCATTTAATCCCCACCTCAACTCAGGTCTCTTCTAAATCCAGGACAGCACAAATGGCTCTGCAGCAAAACAAGCTCAATGGACACCACAGCCCCAAACATTGCCCCATTCTGCGAACCTCATCAAGAGCCTGCAAGCTCAGCAGTAACTGGAAACCCACAGACCTGTGGTGCACAGTGAACCAAGAGGTGAGTGAGGCCCAGCCCAGCCCAGGCAAAGACACTGGTCTCCTGGACAAATGCCCTTTAAACCCTACCCCCACTCATCTCTGCCTTAAATCCAGGCCAGCAGAGAAATACCCAAGCTACAAGAGCAAAACCCAGCTCATTCAGCACTCCAAGCTTCAAAACAATGCCTCATTTCCCACTTCACACATCCACCCTGAGATCTCAGTTGCAACCCAAATCACCGAGGTCAGGCCACAGCAGACTAAGTGATAAGGTACCACTGACCCATAGCATAATAAGAGGGCTTTTTGGATCAAGAACAGCTAGCTACCTGACTGCTCCATTTCTCGGCACCTAGGAGATAAAATGTGGTCACCTGAGACCCACAGTGTGCCATCACCGACTGGATTAAGAAGGGCCACAGTGACACATAATACACTACCTCCAGGTGGACCAAGACTACAGGTTGGATCAACAAAGGCATTCTGAGACACAGACACACCAAGAACAGGGCTATGTAATCCACCAAATATCGACTGATGAAACCAAAATTTGCTCCAAGAGGTCATCAACTTCATTCCAACTGCCATTGACAATGAAGACTACATGTTTATTGCTCTGACTATGGCAGTCTACCCAAAATTTACCACCACCTGGAAGATGGTGGACATCTTATTGCAAACGTGAGTGGTTCCACACAACTTCAGGCTCTCAAGGCTCCTGGTTTGGGTTTTAGGATGGCTCTATACTTCTATGGTATTGGATGCTCTATTAGGACACATAGGACTCTATGCTGACAAACTTGGTCCTGTGCCTGGTCCTTCAGTGACATGGCCAACAATGCGGGTGGGAAAGACGACTAGATTGTGTCACTCACATTCCCTTAAAAGTGTCAAAGGCTTCTTGTGCCTTGAGCAGAGCTGTTTTCCCGTTGGCATAAAGGTTCTAGATACAATCAATTTGGGAAGAAATTAGTGAAGGAAGATAGGGGCCCTCAAGCCCACCACAAAGCCCCATACCAACCAAGGTATCTAGCAAGGAGGAGTATAGGGTACATTCATTGCTTAAAGAGCTTTCAAGTGCTGAGACCAGAGGCCTATTCTAGGGCCTCAGCAGGCATGTCAGAACAGTACAAAGTGCCTTCAATAGCCATATCCCTTCTCTGGTGTCTATATTGGCACCAGATTCAAGTAGCTTCCCCTCGATTTCTTGGTGGGTTGAGGATACACGACCTTATCTGGGACATGATATGGCAGAGGTATGGATCTTTCTGCGCTGACTGTGAGTAGGATCAGGAAAAAAAGATGTGAGTGGACCTGGGTGATGAGGGAAATGATGGTTCACCTGCATGGTGAGAAGTTTGCAGTGGCCAGGATGGAAGACTAAGCCATTACCAGCCACTCTTCTATTAGGAAACCCACTAGAGGGATGGAACCAAAGACTTCATGTACTAGTGGACAAAACCAGATATCTTCATTGGTCTTATTGGTTCCATGAACCAGAGAGACTGGACGAAGGTAAAGGGTCTTAGAGAAACCCATCTTACGATAGCCCACCCCAGTTTGCCCAGAATGTCCTTCCAGGTACACAAAGTGTCTGAAGCCCTCTCCATAGAGCCACAAATGCCAGATCACTACACCCAGCAACAAGTGGACTAGACAGGTTTTCTCAACAAAGGAACCTGCTATGCTAGTGAGGCAAGGCCAGGCCCCTGAATCTACTTACCTCAAAGTGCTCCTCCCTCCAGTGCCATTAAGACGTTCGGGTCCACATGGCTCCAGCATCACCCCCAAGACTTCCTGGACTATCCAAACATAAATATTGTGAAGAATTTCCTAGATTACCAGAAGACCAATTTTCCCTCCACAGAGATCATCGTCCAAGCTGAGGAGCTCCTAAGGGCCTTGAAAGAGCAGGAGTCCAAAAAGGGTGAGAAGGCCTTGTGTAGGTGCCTGTAAAGATAGGTGACGTTTCCCTGATGGAGTGCATGAGGGAATTTTGTAGATGACCTGGCCTAGAGCAACAACTGTCCACCAGTGAATTGTCTTCCCTTTGGGTGAAATGTCTTGAGACTTTCTTAAGTGAACAGACCTTGTTGGACCAGCCAGGCCCTCTCAGAAAACTCACACCATCCTGGGCCTTCAAGGGCACTTTCACTAATGATCCATCTTTTTCTGACTTAGGTGGTGTACAAGTTAAACCCACAACTCCAGAAGCCCCAAAACAGAATGCCTCAGAAATGGAAGACTCTCTGAATCTGAGACCACCTTCTGTGGCAGGGCCACAGGGAGATCTGACACCCCATGAGAACATAGAGGTCACAGACCGAGGAGCTAGGGAACAAAAAGTGCCAGAAGCTGGACCAGGGCAGCTTCTGACTTTAGAGCAGCCTCTGCCCACATCAGCTGATACACGGACATCTGGAGCAGTGGCTACAGATGTGCCAACAGTCAGGCACATATTTCTAAGTGCTGTTGTGCACTTAGGAGCACCAAAGTCTTATTTTCCTCTACCTGATGTTGATATATAGTTATGGAGTAGAGTGACCTGAAATCTAACAATATCCACCTCCATTTATAAGCTTTCCTTGCCCTCTTAGATATAATGGCTACTTAAAATATTTTGACCCATTTCATTATTGTTTATGTTATCATAGTCTTTAGCTTTAGTTCATTTTATTGTTGTCTTTATTGTTAATTTTGCATTTCATTTGGTTTAATTTTGATTTTTGTTAGCATTTACAATACCTACATTAATGTCTTTAAATTATTTTATTAGTGTTTGCATTGTAGAGCTTTTAATAACATTTGAATATTGATAAGAATTTCTTATTTATTCATTCTCAATTATTTGATTTGAGGACATCATGTCTATACTACTTGGGTACTAGACATTCATGCCTACCTATAAATATCAGATCTGGGCCAAACATAAACATAAAGATCTTGGAGAAAAGGGCCCTTGGAGGACATCTTAGAAACATGAAGAAGACACACACTTCCAGCCCATGGCAAATTAGGAGGTGAGTTAAACCCTGACAAACCCAGGCAGAGATCTCAAGCTCTGGGACAAATACCATAGGACAAAGCATTGAAATCCCAGCCCCACTCAGCTCTGCCCTAAATTCAGGCCAACAGGGAAAGCGCATGCAGAACAGGAGCTCCAAATATAACCTGCCATGCAGGATGCCCCATCACCAAAAGCTTACCTTATTACACAACACAAGCCAATAGCCTACAAACTCAGTAGCAACCAGAAACACACAAACCAACAGCCAATAGTAGACCAAGAGATGGGTGACATTCATGCAGTTGACACTGATAACCAGGTCTTGAAGACCAAGGCCCTGTAAAACAGCCCTTGAAGACCTACCTTCACTCAGCTCTGCCCTAAATCTAAAGCAGCAGGGAAAGTCCATGAAACAAAAACCCCAGGAAACAGTGGACACACCCAGCCTAAAAACCATTCAACTCAAGCCTACCTTCTTTTTCATCAGGAGACCACAGCAGGCAACAGAAACTCTCTGAATCTTGGGCCACAGGAGAGGGAAAGGTGAGTGACACAAAGTCCAGCCCATGAAGAGATCCAAGTCTCCAATTCCAGAGTCCTGGAAAACAAACCCTTAGACTCCCCACCACCACTCCTTCTTTCCTAAGTCGAGGCCAGCTTTAGTAAAACCCAGCTTTCAGGAAAGCACCAGCTCCAAAACCTTTCCTGATTACCCAACCCATGCATACAGCCTGTGACTTAGTGCTCAGAAGACTCAGTGAAACCCAAATCTCTTGACAACCCTAGCACCACAACCTTGCACTATTCCACAACCCACTCCATTATCTGGATTCCTCAGTGGAAACTGAAAACCCATTGACTTCTGCTCCAGAACAGACTAAGAGGTGAGTGACCCCATGTCAGGCCCAGTCACAGATTCCAATCTCTTAGGAAAATGTCATTGCACACAGACCTTGGAATCCCACCACACTCAGTTCTGCCCTAAGTCCTGGCCAGCAGGGAAAGCCCCTGCAGTAGGAAGCTCCAAAGGCCTCATCACACTGGACACAACCAGCACCAAAACCTTGCCATTTACCCAACCCAAGCACACAACCTACCAACAAAGGAGCAACCAGAAACATACTGACAACTGGCCGAGAGCAGATGAAGAGATGTTTGATACCCACCCAGCCGAGGTAGATTTCTAGGTCTTCGGGAACCAAGGTCCTGAGACACAGCCATTAAATCCCCACCTCAACTCAGGTCTCTTCAAAATCCAGGACAGCAGAAATGGCTCTACAGGACAGAAGTCCCTGCAAAACAAGCTCAGTGGACACCACAGCCCCAAAACCTGCCCCATTCTGCAAACCTCATCAAGAGCCTACAAACTCACCAGTAACTGGAAACCCATAGACCTGTGATGCACAGTGAACCAAGAGGTGAGTGAGGCCCAGCCCAGCCCAGGAAAAGACACTATTATACTAGACAAATGCCGTTTAAACACTATGCCCACCCATCTCAGCCCTAAATCCCGGCCAGCAGAGAAATACCCAAGCTACAAGTGCAAAACACATGCCAAGCTTCAAAACATTTCCTAATATCCCAATTCACACATCCACCCTGGATTTCAGTTGCAACCCAAATCACTGAGCAGATTAAGTGATAGGATACTACTGACCCATATCATAATAAGCGGTCTTTTTGGATCAAGAACAGCTACCTGACTGCTCCATTTCTCAACACCTAGGAGAGAAAATGTGGACATCTGAGACCCACAGTGTGCCATCACCGACTGGATTAAGAAGGGTCACAGTACACAAAATACACTACATCCAGGTGGACCAAGACTACAGATTGGACCAACAGAGGCATTCTGAGACACAGACACACCAAGAACAGGGCTATGTAATCCACCAAATATCGACTGATGAAACCAAAACTTGCTCCAAGAGGTCATCAACTTCATAACTGCCATTGACAATGAAGACTACATGTTTATTGCTCTGACCAAGGCAGTCTACACAAAATTTACCACCACCTGGAAGATGGTGGACCTCTTATTGCAAACGTGAGTGGTTCCACACAACTTCAGGCTCTCAAGGCTCCTGGTTTGGGTTTTAGGATGGCTCTATACTTCTATGGTATTGGATGCTCTATTAGGACACATAGGACTCTATGCTGGCAATCTTGGTCCTGTGCCTGGTTCTTCATTGCCATGGTCAACAAAGCGGGTAGGAAAGACGACTAGATTGTGTCACTCACATTTCCTTAAAAGTGTCAAAGGCTTCTTGTGCCTTGAGCAGAGCTGTTTTCCCGTTGGCATAAAGGTTCTAGATACAATCAATTTGGGAAGAAATTAGTGAAGGAAGATAGGGGCCCTCAGGCCCACCACAAAGCCCCATACCAACCAAGGTATCTAGCAAGGAGGAGTATAGGGTACATTCATTGCTTAAAGAGCTTTCAAGTGCTGAGACCAGAGGCCTATTCTGAGGCCCTCAGCAAGCATGTCAGAACAGTACCAAGTGCCTTCAATAGCCATATCCCTTTTCAAGTGTCTATATTGGCACCAGATTCAAGTAGCTTCCCCTCGATCTCTTGGTGGGTTGAGGATACACGACCTTATCTGGGACATGATATGGCAGAGGTATGGATATTTCTGCCCTGACTGTGAGTAGGATCAGGAAAAAAAGATGTGAGTGGACCTGGGTGATGAGGGAAATGATGGTTCACCTGCATGGTGGGAAGTTTGTAGTGGCCAGGATGGAAGACTAAGCCATTACCAGCCACTCTTCTATTAGGAAACCCACTAGAGAAATGGAACCAAAGACTTCATGTACTAGTGGACAAAACCAGATATCTTCATTGGTCTTTTTGGTCCCATGAACCAGAGAGATTGGATGAAGGTAAAGGGTCTTAGAGGAATTCATCTCACAATAGCCCACCCCAGTTTGCCCAGAATGTCCTTCCAGGTACACAAAGTGTCTGAAGCCCTCTCTATAGAGCCACAAATGCCAGATCACTACACCCAGCAACAAGTGCACTAGACAGGTTTTCTCAACAAAGGAACCTGCTATGCTGGTGAAGCAGGGCCAGGCCTCTGAATCTAATTACCTCAAACTGCTCCTCCCTCCAGTGCCATTAAGACGTTCCTGTCCACATGGCTCCAGCATCACCCCCAAGACTTCCTGGACTATCCAAACATAAATATCGTGAAGAATTTCCTAGACTACCTGAAGACCAATTTTCCCTCCACGGAGATCATCGTCCAAGCTGAGGAGCTCCTAAGGGTCTTGGAAGAGCAGGAGTCCAAAAAGGGTGAGGAAGCCTGGTGTAGGTGCCTGTAAAGATAGGTGATGTTTCCCTGATGGGGTGCATGAGGGAATTTTGTAGATGACCTGGCCTAGAACAACAACTGTCCACCAGTGAATTGTCTTCCCTTTGGGTGAAATGTCTTGAGACTTTCTTAAGTGAACAGACCTTGTTGGAACAGCCAGGCCCTCTCAGAGAACTCATACCATCCTGGGCCTTCTAGGGCACCTTCACTAATGATCCATCTTTTTCTGACTTAGGTGGTGTACAGGTTAAACCCACAACTCCAGAAGCCCCAAAACAGAATGCCTCAGAAATGGAAGACTCTCTGAATCTGAGACCACCTTCTGTGGCAGGGCCACAGGGAGATCTGACACCCCATGAGAACATAGAGGTCACAGACCGAGGAGCTAGGGAACAAAAAGTGCCAGAAGCTGGACCAGGACAGCTTCTGACTTTAGAGCAGCCTCTGCCCACATCAGCTGATACACGGACATCTGAAGATGTAGCTGCAGATGTGCCAACAGTTAGGCACATATTTCTAAATGCTGTTGTGCACTTAGGGGCACCAAAGCCTGATTTTCCTCTACGTGATGTTGATATATAGTTATGGAGTAGAGTGACCTGAAACCTAACAATATCCTCCTCCATTTATAAGCTTTCCTTGCCCTCTTGGATGAAATGGC
Organism: Sigmodon hispidus; assembly: GCA_004025045.1. Lineage (NCBI taxonomy): Eukaryota > Metazoa > Chordata > Mammalia > Rodentia > Cricetidae > Sigmodon > Sigmodon hispidus. The sequence goes on along the minus strand of PVIH01023438.1, from coordinate 3,813 downwards.
TACTTAAAATATTTTAACTCATTTCATTATTGTTTATGTTATTATAGTCTTTAGCTTTAGTTCATTTTATTGTTGTCTTTATTGTTAATTTTGCATTTCATTTGGTTTAATTTTGATTTTTGTTAGCATTTTCAATACCTACATAAATGTCTTTAAATTATTTTATTAGTGTTTTCATCGTAGAACTTTTAATAACATTTCAATATTGATAAGAATTTCTTGTTTATTCATTCTCAGTTATGTGATTTGAGGACATCATGTCTATACTACTTGGGTACTAGACATTCATGCCTACCTGTAAATATCAGATCTGGGCCAAACATAAACATAAAGATCTTGGAGAAAAGGGCCCTTGGAGGACATCTTAGAAACATGAAGAAGACACACACTTCCAGCCCATGGCAGATTAGGAGGTGAGTTAAACCCTGACAAACCCAGGCAGAGATCTCAAGCTCTGGGACAAATACCATAGGACAAAGCATTGAAATCCCAGCCCCACTCAGCTCTGCCCTAAATTCAGGCCAACAGGGAAAGCTCCTGCAGAACAGGGGCTCCAAATATAACCTGCCATGCAGGATGCCCCATCACCAAAAGCTTACCTTATTACCCAACACAAGCCAATAGCCTACAAACTCAGTAGCAACCAGAAACACACAAACCAACAGCCAATAGTAGACCAAGAGATGGTTGACATTCATCCAGTTGACACAGATAACCAGGTCTTGAAGACCAAGGCCCTGTAAAACAGCCCTTGAAGACCTACCTTCACTCAGCTCTGCCCTAAATCTAAAGCAGCAGGGAAAGTCCCTGAAACAAAAACCCCAGGAAACACTGGACACACCCAGGCTAAAAACCACTCAACTCACGCCTACCTTCTTTTTCATCAGGATACCACAGGAGGCAACAGAAACTCTCTGAATCTTGGCCCACAGGAGAGGGAAAGGTGAGTGACACAAAGTCCAGCCCATGAAGAGATCCAAATCTCCAATTCCAGAGTCCTGGAACACAAACCCTTAGACTCCCCACCACCACTCCTTCTTTCCTAAGTCTAGGCCAGCTTTAGTAAAGCCTAGCTTGCAGGAAAGCACCAGCTCCAAAACTTTTCCTGATTACCCAACCCATGCATACAGCCTGTGACTTAGTGCTCAGAAGACTCAGTGAAACCCAAATCTCTTGACAACCCTAGCACCACAACCTTGCACTATTCCACAACCCACTCCATTATCTGGATTCCTCAGTGGAAACTGAAAACCCATTGACTTCTGTTCCAGAACAGACTAAGAGGTGAGTGACACCCTGTTAAGCCCAGTCACAGATCCCAATCTCTTGGGAAAAAGTCATTGCACAAAGCCCTTAGAATCCCAGCACACAAAGTTCTTCCCTAAGTCCTGGCCAGCAGGGAAAGCCCCTGCAGTGAGAAGCTCTGAAGGATTCATCACACTGGACACAACCAGCACCAAAACCTTGCCATTTACCCAACCCAAGCACACAACCTACCAACAAAGGAGCAACCAGAAACATACTGACAACTGGCCGAGAGCAGATGAAGAGATGTGTGATACCCACCCAGCTGAGGTAGATTTCTAGGTCTTAGGGAACCAAGGTCCTGAGACACAGCCATTAAATCCCCACCTCAACTCAGGTCTCTTCTAAATCCAGGACAGCACAAATGGCTCTGCAGGACAGAAGCCCCAGCAAAACAAGCTCAATGAACACCACAGCCTCAAAACCTGCCCCATTCTGCAAACCTCATCAAGAGCCTACAAACTCACCAGTAACTGGAAACCCACAGACCTGTGATGCACAGTGAACCAAGAGGTGAGTGAGGCCCATCCCAGCCCAGGAAAAGACACTATTATACTAGACAAATGCCCTTTAAACACTATGCCCACCCATCTCTGCCCTAAATCCCGGCCAGCAGAGAAATACCCAAGCTACAAGTGCAAAACACATGCCAAGCTTCAAAACAATGCCTAATATCCCAATTCACACATCCTCCCTGGATTTCAGTTGTAACCCAAATCACTGAGCAGATTAAGTGATAGGATACTACTGATCCATATCATAATAAGCGGTCTTTTTGGATCAAGAACAGCTACTTGACTGCTCCGTTTCTCAGCACCTAGGAGAGAAAATGTGGACATCTGAGACCCACAGTGTGCCATCACCGACTGGATTAAGAATGGTCACAGTACACAAAATACACTACATCCAGGTGGACCAAGACTACAGACTGAACCAACAGAGGCTTTCTGAGACACAGACACACCAAGAACAGATTACACAAAAATCAAATCCCTGAGATACAAACACTTCAGTGAACCCTGGAAGCAATGGGATGATGCCAGTGCAAAAATACATATAACAATACAAAGAACAACATGACACCACCATATTCTGTTAACTCTTCAACAAGACTTCATCATGGCAATTCAGAAAAGGCAGAAGAAAGATCATCATAAAACAACTTTATGTAGATAATTGAAGTCTTTAAAGAATGTATTAGAAAATTCCCTCATTAGAAGAAGGGAATTAGAAGAAAAGAATAACAAAAAATTGGAAGAGAACAACCAATTCCAGAAAGAAAATAAAGAAATCCAAGAAAATGCAATGAAACAAGTGAGTGGTTAAAACTAGAGCTAGGAGACACCTGTCCAGAGTGGAAGCAGAGGTGAGCCAGGGTCCCACCCAATGTTATGATCTCAGATTCTACTTAGCAGATAGGTTCTAGGCTTTAGCTGGCAGGAGCCTTCCACAGAGACCCCTATCAGAAAGAACCTCCCATAGCTGGACACTGTCTCCAGGGCAAGCTGCCTCATCATCATCAATCAAACACCTTCAAAATGTAGAAGCATGTCTCAGAACAGAACCCTTCCTCAGAGCAGACAGGAGATACACAAACTCTCTAACCACTACCGACTAGGAGCTGACTAAGTGTGAAACACTGAAGCAATGTGCAATAATTCATATAACAGAGACATAAGCTAGTGTTTGTTGGTGAGGGGCTCCTACAGCCTCCCCTGAAAGAGCAGACCTTGCATGGCCAGCCCCACCTCCAACTGCATCATCAGAGAATGACTGAGGACTTTGAAATTCAGACGTGGTCCATAAGTGAGCAAATTCTGGATCCTGGACCAGGCCCCCCTTCCAGGGAGTTTTCCTCTGGGACCAGGGTCAATCCCTAGACTCTGATCTCAGCTATCGCTAGCAGACAGGAACTAGGATTTGGCAATGAGGAGCACCTCCAGCCACACCTAAAAGAGAGGACCTTACACAGTCAGGCCCTGCCTCTAGTCAAACTGCATTATCAGAGAAGGACTGAGGATTTGAAATTCAGACAACTGTCCAGAGCAGAGTCAGAGAACAAGCAGTCCTCTTGCATAGAGGTGACAGGAGACACACAAGTCTTCTTACCACAACTGAACAGGAGCTGTATAATCGAGAACCACTGAAGCCATAGGCAGAATCCAGTGCAAACATACATATAAAAATATAAAAAACAACAAGGCAACACGAGAAAAAACTGGTGGTTTCACAACGACAAGTCTTCTACATTTCAATGAAGAGGAAACAGGAGGAGACAACCCCAAAATAACTTTATAAAGATTATTGAGACCGGGACCTGTGCTCTCTGCGGCGTCCCAGCGCACTTTGGAGCAGGGGCAGCTGAACTCTGCACCTGGCCACACCCGCAGCTCCTGCTGCTCAGGGAATCTGCTAGGAGCCCTACTGCGACCCTGAACTGAGTGAACTGAGCAAACCAACTGCAGGGGTCTCTGAGGGGCAGATTCGAAGCCTGACCAGAGGTGAGGA
>PVIH01023437.1:0-24834 GCA_004025045.1 Sigmodon hispidus | reverse complement strand
AAAAAAAAAAAAAAAGAAATACAGGATGATTGGAGCAATCCAAGAAAGGCTATCACAACATGCTCACTAAATCTGCTTTTCAGATTATAGCAATTTAATTTTTTTTCTATTTAACTGTCAAAAGTGTGTGCTGGCTTTCAACTTTGACACCTGGTATTCATATGTGAATTATATCTTACAGCCACACATCAATGTTTTTTTTTTGTTCATATGTTTCAAGACTGTTTCATTTCTATAGGAAACTTGACTGATAATGTCAAATGTGTTTTGTGTTTATCAACGCTGCCATGAAGTTGTCCATATCTCTGTGTGCAGAGTATGAAGAGATAAGCATTTACTGAAGAATATCATTTGTTGTATGTATTTTGGAGTTTCACACTTGACATTTGAATTAAATGTATTCCAGCTCTTCAAAAATAAATAAATAAATAAATAAATAAATAAATAAATAAATAAATAAAAGTAATTTTATTTATTAGTTGATTACTGGGATAAAATTGACTTCTACTTGTTCATCCTGTGTAGAATAAATTTTTATTTGAGCATCTGACTCTCTGGTCCTTGGATGTTTACTACAAAGGCTGTTAATAGAAATAATATTAATCAGTTATCTTACATTCACTGCTATTTTTGTGAGGGCATCTCATCCCCATCTGGGAGACAGAGATCCGCTGAGAAAAACAGGTATTTGCAAGTTGCTCATGACTTATAGCTCCTGAGATTTAAACCTTCTAGGCACAGAAAACTGCCAGAAACTAAAAAGAAGAGAGAGAAAAACACAATGCTAAGGATCAAATTTTAAAACACAATAAAGCAGATAGAAGATCCATTGAGGAATGGGCTTCCTATAGGGAAATTAAACCTTGATATCAGCAAAGATCTTATAGATGTATTTCTTGAGAGAAGATAAACCCTTCCTTTGAGAATTTAAATGGCATTTAAATAGGGAAACACGTCCACTTATTTGTTAGGCATCTTTCCAATGCTTCTAAATTGAAAAAATAAGTATAAGGTACAGTTCATCTCGGTTTTGCTTCTTTATATCAATCCAAGTCAAGTGCAAAGAATTCTATTTAGAAAATGCACTGGTGCCCATCTGAACTCATCCTGTGACAGCACTGGAAAGCAATACCACACCTAATTAAATTAGTTAAATGCCGCTGTCTGGATTTATTTAGTTGTTGTAATTTAATCAGAGCTAAATGAGATCATCATTTAATTAAAATTGAAACTAATTAATTGTTCCAATTGTTGTTTCTATGAAAGACTAAATTTCTTAGCAAAGCCATTTTGATGAAGCAAGGAGATAACTTTGCAAAATGCCTCAGGACTAATCCCAAAGATCAGACCCCCCCCCAACAAAACAATCATAGTATTTTAAAATGAACACATGTGTTAAAGAGAAAATATTGACTTAAAGCTGGCTAAAAATAATGTACCTTAAAACAAAAAATGGGAAAAATTTAAGTAAGAAAAGATAAAGCAAAAAAGTATTCATTTCTCATATATTTGTTGATCAAAAATGGTTGAAATATAATTTTTATAAATAGTTTTATTTTAATGTTACAATGTATTTTTCTGTTAGATGGCTTGATTATCCTTTATTTCAGATGGGTCTTCCTGCTGTTTGGTCTCTCCCTTGACTTTTCATGGACATTTGTGAGGGGCTCAGTCATTAGTGAAGAAAAATGCATATTTTCTGTCAAGTGTGCTTTCCGGGGAAAGTTTGCATGCTGAGAGTCTGATCAGATGGGGAGCTGGGATGACTATGATTCTAAGTCTGGAAGCCTAAGCAGAAGCTAGTTGATTTTAAGGGTGTTTGGCAATTGATGTATAGTTCCTGCTACCAAAAAATGTTTAAGACAGAAAACATGATACACAATGGTTTTCCTAGTGATTCTTTTATCTCTTGGGAAAGGAGCTGATGCTGTTTCTAGTATTATTAAAGGAAGAATAAATTTCTTACTGAGTTCTTCCAGCCATATGTCATTATCTCTCCATTATCCTTTTGTATCCTGTGAGAAACAGGGCGTTCCATGTCTCCTGGATGACAAGACTACCCAGAGAAGGAACAGAGTCAAGTTTTTCTCATGCCATTGCACACAATGTTTTCAGTGTTGCTCCAAGGTGGAGACGGGCTGGTCTTTTACAAGCATAGCTCTGCATAACAAAAATTTCCCAGTGTGGATAAGAAAACCAAAGATTGACTCGGTAGTTTAAAGTCATGATTGGATTATGTTTCTCAAAACATTATTTCTTTCATCTGTTCTTGGTGTCTGAAGAGAAACTAGCAACAAAAGGATGGATCTAAAAATAAAGTTAAGTGCTATCAAAATATATGAACTGACTACAGGCTCAATTCCAGTCAAATTGCTGATGAGAGCTGGCTTCATGATCCTCCACAGCTACACTCTCAATAGAGAAGCATTTTATGTCTGCTTAGAAGAACTTCTTACCAGATATTGCTTGGTTTTAGCAGTAGCTTTTCATAAATTAGAGTTGCTTGAGTTGGAGACTGAGCTGAAGAGCTCTTCTGATTGGCTTAATGGGTATGGAAGTCCCATGTCAGCAGCTGGAAGCAGCTTAGGGAATAGTTTAGGTAAAAATGGTCAGGCAGGAAGATTACATCCCCTTTTCTCAACTGGTCTTCTTTCTGGATACCCAGCTGCTTTACCCAGTTGCTGCCTCTGCTTCCTCCTCTGATAGTCAGAAACTGCATCACCGAGCTTCCATCCTGGACTACTGGTTCTGCAGAAACCTTTCAGGTATTCAGAGACACATAGCCTTGTATACTGAGTTATAAACAGGTTGTCAGTTTCCTCAGTAACACAGCTACTGTGGGATTACTCCAAATGTTGAGGCACCCAGCAGCAAAGAACAAGTAACAGTTGGGTTCCTAGCCTTTCAGGTATAATTCAGTTATTGTTACTATTCTACTATATCTAAATTAATAATTTTATTATTAATGTTTGTATGTATTTATCCCATTGGTTCTGGTCCTCCACAAAATCTTTACTAACATACTAGGTCATTTGGAGAACTTTTTCCATCATTTATTACTTGGTCTGACTCTAGCATGCACAGGTTTGTTTCTTATAGTACTGGTAACATCAGGGTACACTTTGGATTAAAGAAACAATTGAAATTATTTTCTATTTCTTCAAAGTCAATGACATAAATGAAGAAAATAAAACTGAGCAAGCAAGAAGTTACTTTTAAAAAACTTACTATATGTTGTCAAAGGCAGATGTAGACAGTGTAAAGCCAGTTGTTTTTTTGTGTGTGTGGGGGGGCGGGGTGATCATGGTGACAGAAAAATAAGTGTTATCAACAGGATCAATGCTTATTTGAAATAAAAAAAGTTTCAAGGGGCTGAAAGATAGAAAATGAAAAGGGGAGATACCAAGGGTAGAAGTCTGTGCATAGTAGGTTTTAAAGCACAAAAATATAGCAGGATTCTTGTTGAAGGTATACAAGTATGCTCAGAAATAAAGTGATGGTTGTAAATGATGAAATTGGATCAGACACCAAAGGTAGAGAGGATTATGCCTTAGATCACTTAGCAAATCACTGGCTAAAAGTGTGTTCTTATGGGCAGGTTTCTAGGATGAAGAGTCACTGAAAACAGGCTCAGATCTACTTGCAAAAAGTTTGTTCAAGTTAGTTACAGGGACTGATTCATGGCAGAGCATGTGCCTAACAAAATAAGCAACCAAACCAAACAATTTGGACAAATCAGTAGGTAGTTATTGTTTTTCAGATAATTTTTATAGGACGATATATTTAGTTTAAAAAGCATGTTGGGGATTATGCATTAGCACCTCAAATTTGGATTTGGAAGTCATGATGATATATTCTATATTTAATAACAATAGTTTGAAATATCAAAGGTCAGAGCCACCCACAGAGCCAAGTCCAGAAAGTCAGGGAGTAGTGACCCACACCTTTAATCTAAGCACTTTGGAGGCAGAGATCCCTCTATATCTCTATGAGATCAAGGAAGGCACAACAGAGCCAGGTAGTGGTACCTACCTTTACTTCCAGCACTTGTGATTCCATGCTTCTGCTCCCAGTACTTGGAACCATACACACCTTTAATCGCAGCACTAAGAAGGTTGAACCTGTAAGAGAGTGAGATAAATGAGCTGGGAAAAATAGATAAAGCTGAAGGAAGAAGGACTTTTTCTCATTGGCCTGATAGCTCCCAGAGGGTGGAGAAATTTGAGGTCTTAAGATTCACAGAGAAAGGCCTGAGGAGGTGACTATGTGAGAAGTGGCTATGGCTTGTTTCTCTGTCTCTCTGATACTTTTGCTTTTTTCCCAGTATCTGACTCTAGGTTTTTATTATCATAACAAATGGAATGTATACTATAGAAAGTAGCATATTACACATAATTCAATCTTTTAATAATGTTTCCTAGTAGAGAGCACACCATACATAAATCTTGTATGGGCTGCTGAGATAAAAATGAAAAGACTGTAGTAACATATAGCAGAGGTCTGTCTCACCCAAATTGAAAATTAAAATTTTGGCTTAGTGGTTAAGAATATCTGCTTATCTTCTAGAGAACCCAAGTACAGATACCAGCACCCAGATGGTGGCTCAAAACCATTTGCAAGAACAGTTTTAAGCTTATTTGATTCACTCTTCCTCATCCACAAGCACTAATCATGAACATGGTGAATAGACACATGAGTAGGCAAAATACCTTTCCAGATCAATTTAAAACAAAATAATTTTTAAAAGTCAGACATATATTTTTAAAGCTGTTAATTAGGAAAGAACATACTTGTAATGGGCTTTATTTTTTACAGGAACATTCTTCTAAACACTAAAATAAAATAATTTCTAATATCCAAGTTATTTGATAGATTTATGAGTTAGGAGTCCATGCACAGCACTAGTCTTTCTTGGTCATCACAGAGCCAGTCAACCTAACATATTCAATTATTTTACTAAGATATGGAACACAATGTGATAGTTTGGGGCCATAATATACAGCATAGTTTGCTTCTTTCTTCACTGAAATAACACCTATACTCACACATAGCACACGTGCGCAAGCACACAAACACAGAGAGAGAGAGAGAGAGAGAAAGAGAGAGAGAGAGAGAGAGAGAGAGAGAGAGAGAGAGAGAGGGAGGGAGGGAGAAACCCTCATGACTATGAACCATATTGAAAACTTCAAATTACTCTTTATTTAATCATAGAACAAAAAAGACTATTTGGACCTAAATTTCATATTTCAATATGCAGTTTTTAAATGATTACATGGCTGGTAACTTAATAAATAAAGTCAAGTTTAGGAGTCAAATCCTAAACCTTTACAAAGGACTGAATTCTGCTTTGCAGCATGGTGTTGATACTTTCATGAACATTCTCTTGTCTTACTAGTAATGAATTAGTATACCTTAACATTTCAGTGCTGTATCTTTGCACATTGCTCTAATTTTAAACTGACTCTTTAATGGTAAGTACTGTCAGAAGAATCCAAGTTTTACAGCAGTAAATAAAAATGTCAGGGAAGGTGAGCAAGGATATTTACCCCCATTATAGAGCCAATATATATATATATATATATATATATATATTATCCTATGCTCAGTAGTATAGACCATGAAGGAATTTCTTCACTTCTCATGACCCTGAAGTAGGAATGTAATTCTAAGTGGTTTTTCTTTGATAGACATAACGCTTCTTTACCATGCCTTATTTTGATATTTTCTTGAAAGTAATACTTACTAAATACCTAGATATATCAATGTAGGAGATTTAGGTAGGGTTTACAAGCAGGAAAAATTGTACAGAATTAATGTTTGAGTGTTGGTTGCATCAACAGTGCTGCCCACATGTAAATGAAGGACTCTGATAAATTTACTGCTTAGTAACAGGTCACTTAATACATCAAAAAGGGTCATGAATTTGCACCCACAGTTTTTGTCTTGACACTCAATATGAGATACCTATTTATATTCTTTTCCAATTCTCCAAGATATAAATTTCTAAACCTTGGCTTGGTTAATAGAGCTTATACTGTGTTTACTAATGTATCTGAATTTTGCATATGAAATAACAGATTTTTTGCTCATTGAAAGAAAGCTTTTTGAGTAAAAGTCTTCTTATATTGTCTCTATTTGAATTCAAAATTCTCTGCACATTGTAATTCTAATATATTTATTCATCTGTATGTCAATAATTCTTTGGATTTAGTGTAATCTAAAGTTGGTCATTTTTATCTCATACAGTCATATTCCCATAGTATTTTTTCTTGGACTTGACTACAGATTAATTTCTTAATTTTTTTAAACTGTAAGAATTATGATTTACTGCACTTGATGGCTAAATCTCATTGATGGAAACATCTCACAATTGGGCCAAGTGATACTGAGAAATCAAACTGTTATGGACAATATTCCGCCATGCTAGTGATGGAAGGTGTATAAAATCTGTCTGGAGTAATATCAACCACATTATTCCTATGAATTAGTGCATCTCCCAATCCTCTGAAGAAAAACTTCTTCTCACAAAGCTTGGTGGTTAATAAAGAAACTCAAAAGTGGTAAATATTCAAAACATAGTTGCCAAGACAGTGACCAACCCTAAATAGAGTGTTTATTTCATATATCTTCCTCTAAGGCTTATAAAGAATCTTAGATGCAGTGGTCAAAAAACTGGAATAATGCAAAGTTAGTAAGAAATTTTGTGAAAATTCTGTCTACTGGCTATTGTATTTATCAAGTTACACCACCTATGGATGCTTGCTCAACTCTTCAAAAGATAAAGTCATCCAATTTTCCACATAGATGAGGAAGGTGCTTTCTAGGTCCCACCCTTTTCTGAGGTGCTATGGGTAGTTGGTAACAGTAAAGAAATGGAAGATCATTGTTCTTAAAGGATATAGTTACTTGTAGTTCTCCCATGCTTCTATAGATAGCTCCAGTTTCATGTACATGTTGACAGCATTGATAGGACATAATAAGGTACCAAAATAAGGAACCTGAAATTGGGGAGGGAGGCAGATGTGGGTGTGTGTGTGCATGGGAAAAACTAAAAGAAAAGATTATATGATTATATGAATTATGAATCTATGAAATTTTTAGAAAATAAAGATATTCTAAAAGAAAATGTATGTTTAATTTGTAACATTCATGAATTAAAAGAGAAATATAATAACATTAATATTTTTATAGATATAAAAATTTATTTGTCCAATTGACCATTACTTTAACTTTGAAGAAAAACTATTCTGCAAATTTATAATTAATGTAGAATTATTAATCCAATGAAAAGATCAAATAAATAGATGAAACCTAAGTTGTTATTTGAATGGCAAATATTACTGAATTAGCAACACTGACCCTCAGATGTTCTTTCAAATTTTGATATCCTCACCCTTCATTTCTTCCTTCTCCTCTTCTTACTTCATTCTCCTCATCCTCTTTCTGCATCTCTTCATCCTCCTCTTTATATTATCTAAAATGCTTTGGGGTATAACTGAATTTTTTTTCTATTGATTCTTTGAAATTTATTCCTGGTTCTAGTTTTATTCTCAACATACATCTAAAGAACGAAAATATATCAATTTTCTTTTGTTTTATTCCTGTGCCCCTGTCTACTTCTATGAGTTCCAACATCACCCCAACTTTGTCAAGCAAGTCTAGCCACCCTACATGAAGGCTGACCACGGTGATGAGGTCCCTTTTGTCTTAGGATCCTTCTACTGGGGTGTGAAATGCAAGTGAGTCTTCCTTATTTTTTATTATGCATAAAGTCTCATTTTTTTTATCCATGTATCCCCTTGTTCAAACTCCCTTCGACCTCCCAACCCTCCCAGTCACTCTCTCTTCTCCTATCTCTTTATCTACTCCCCAGCAAGGGCAGAAGGTCCCAAGGACCCAGGGTGGCTTAGTTCATCATCCACTCCAGGCAGATCTGCCTGCTTTCCTCACCCCAATATCAAGAACATCAGGTGTTACTCTGGAGGGATTCAGCTCCAAGTTTCCGTTCCAAAGTGCTTGAGATCCCAAGCTGTTCAGTGTTTGTGGTTTACAGCATGGACATGCTTTGCTTTTTGCTTTTTTGTTTAAAGTCCACTAATGAGTGAGTACATCCCCTGCTTTTCTTTCTGGGTTTGTGATACCTTGCTCAGGAGGATATCCTCCAAATCCACCCATTTGCCTGCAAATTTCATGATATCATTTTTCTTGTTGCTGAGTAGTACTCCATTATGTAGATATACCACAGTTTGTTAATCAGTTCTTCAGCTGAGGGGCATCTAGGTTGTTTCCAGGTTCTTGCTATTACAAATAATGCTGCTATGAACATAGTTGAGCTAATGCCTTTGGAGGGCAAATGTGCATCTTTAGGGTATATGCCCAGTAGTGGTGTTGCTGGATCCTTGGGGAGATTGATTCCCAGTTTTCTGTGAAACCGCTATACTGCAAACCAGAGTGGCTGAAAAAGCTTACACTCCCACCAAAAATGGAGGAGTGTTCATCTCGCTCCATAACCTCTCCAGCATAGGCTATTATCTGTGTTTTTAACCTTAGCCATTCTGACAGGTGTAAGGTGGTAACTCAAATTGTTTTGATTTGCATTTCTCTGATGGCTAAAGATGTTGAACACTTTTTCAAGTGCATTTCAGCCATGTGAGAAATCCCTTTTAGTTCTGAACACCATTTTTTGATTGTGTTATTCAAGGTTTTGGGCTCTAGTTTTTTGAGTTCTCTATATATTTTAGAGATCAGTCCTGTGTCACTTGAAGGGTTGGTGAAAATCTTTTCCCATTCTGTAGGCTGTCGTTTTGTCCTATTGACTGTGTCCTTGTCTTTACTGAAGTTTCTCAGTTTCAGGAGGTCCCACTTATTGATTGTTGTTCTTAGTGTCTGTACTACTGGTGTTATATTTAGGAAGTGGTCATCTGTGCAAATTCATTGGAGGGTGTTTCCCACTTTCTTTTCTATCAAGTTCAGTGTGGCTGGGTTTATGTTGAGGTCTTTCATCCACTTGGATTTGAGTTTTGGGCAGGGTGACAGGCTTGAATCTATTTGCATTTTTCTACACACTACGAACCAGCTATGCCAACACCATTTGTTAAAGATACTATCTTTTTTCCATTGAATATTTTAGGACTCTTTGTCAAAGATCAGGTGTTCATAGGTTTTTGGGTTAATGCCTGGATCCTCAATTTGATTCCATTGATCTACAAGTCAGTTTTTATGGCAGTACCATGCTGTTTTTAATATTGTAGCACTATAATATAACTAGAAGTTGGGGATGGTGTTGCCTCTATCTTTTGTTGAGCAAAATGTTTTTCACAATCCTGGCTTTCCTGTTATTCTAAAACATGTGATAGATGATTTAAGTGTAAAGGAAAGAAATTCAAGGAAGGACTCTGTTAAAAAATGAGTGAAAATTTCAATGTTTGCATACATATAATATTATATATTGCATCATATCTATAATGTATGGAAATTGATAGAGATATAAATAAAAAAATGTTGATAATGAAATGAATAGTAAGTTAGGGGTTCGGAGAAGCAGCCATAAATGAAATCTAACACCAAGATGGAAAAGGAGAAACAAAGAAGTAGGATGAAGGAAGGACAATGATAGAAGGGATATAAAGAAGCTAAAAGAGGATAAGAATAGGGAGAAGGAGATGGAGGAGCAGCAGATGACCACAGATCATCCAAGATCCTGGGAGAAAGACAGTGGTATAGCTTATATAAAACTGGAAAATTGCAAGGAAACGCAATGAATTAAAGACATATGTGAAGATATCATGGGAGAAATTAACAAGTAATGAAAATATCCAAACATATAAAGATTTTAGTGATACTAAAAAATTATATTAAAAATTTATATACACATGTGCATATATGCACACATATACTCATGCACATACGCACACATACACTCATGCACCATATGCACATGCACACACACAGACAAGACATATATATATATATATACATGCATGCACGCATATATATACAGATACACAGGCATATATATGCTTGTACTCACACACATATGCTTACGCATATGCATATATTAATTAAAATAAATATATTTTGTATGCTGTGAATATGCTTTATTACCATTTGTTAATGAAGAAGCTGTTTTGGCCTATGACAAGAAAGCTTAGAGGCAGATAAGGATCCAATCAGTGATAAACATGATGAAGAACAGATGAGACACTATAGACTACTGCCCTGAAAGCAAGTAATGGGACACAGGTAAAGCCACAGAGCCACATGGCAATACATAGATTAATAAAATTTAATTGTGTTAAGTTATAAGAGATTGTTGATCATAGGCCAAACAGTTTATATTTAATATAAGCCTCTGAAAAATTATTTTATAAGCAGTTGTGGGACTGTGGGTGGAAAGATTCCTCTGGACCACTGTAAGAAAAACTTCTGATTATATGCACACACACTTGAATTCACCCACACATACAGATGCAAGTACACACATACACACACGTATACTCACAGAAAGACCTCAATGATCTTAAATCTGAGATAAAGAGAATATCATAAACACAGAAGAAACATGAGTGTGAACCACTGAACAAAAGTAAATGTAGTAGATGCAATAATCTGTGCAAAAAAAATATTTTGTAGTGTTTAATATTATTTGATGGAATGTGGTCAATCACATATAGAATATATGAATTTACATATGTATACATTCATGTGTATTAAAAAGAAATGAAATATATATACAATATGTATATATATACATATCAAGGAAGAGAAATTACTAATGAAATTATGACTTGCTATGTTTCAACTTGAATGCTTTATATTAATAGTAGCAAAAGCAATATACACTTAATTAAAACCATATTTCAGCTTTTGAATTTGTTCTTTTCCCAAGTAAGCAATATGCTGAATAATGGTACATAACAGAATCTGTGAAAAACTAGGGTAAAAAAATGCAGAAAGCTTAAAAATAGATATTAAGTTGCAGTTAGATCAGAGTTAGATGGTCTAGTGGGCTTTTTTTGTTGAGTAAGGCTCATATATTTAGCAATAAAAGTATTGTGCATTTCAAGAATACACAAAACACTTTTGAATCATTTGGCATAAAGAAATAGAACATGTTTGGGGATAAAACTATAAACTAACTATTTTGAGCATCAAGCTAAGTATATATTTGTGAACAAAAATATGTTCCTTTTTCTTTTTCCCAGTCTTAACATACATGTTTACTTAAGCTCATGGAAGGAGATGGGAAATGGTGTATTGTTGTTTTTCTTATCATTTTAAATTTTTTGAAAAAAAATTTTAAGGAGTACTAAGTATCCTTACTTTGTTTGGTTAAATTAACCAATAAATAACTTGTAATAGAAATTTATGTGGTGCAGTGTACCCCCTCAACATCTTAAATCTTTTAGAAACATGTCCATTTTACCTAACATATCAGGGTTGAGGCATTCACTGCTTCATTATTTCTTTTACACATTCCATTTTATATCTGTAAGGAGGTAGTGATGGCCAATCTTTCACTCACAGTATTTATAATTCAGTCATTTTTGTTTTCTTTGTGAGCAGCCTATTTTTAAATATAGACTTACATAATTAAATCCCAATTTTTAATATTGTTAATACTTTCAGAGAACTCATCTTTAAAAACACTTTTACCATTGGCTTTTCTTGCTTAATTCATTAATTTACATTTCTGATCTGATGACTTTGTTGTTGTTTTGTTTTTCTTTCTTGGGCTTCCTGTGTCTCCTGTTTTGAAGTCTCCAATTAGATTGTAAAGAATTGACATAAGGTCTTCTTTCTAAATGCAGGCATTTAGAGATAAAAATCCCTCCCTCAGCACTCTCTCAAATGTACTGTATAATTAGAGCACATCAATTTATTTCTCCCACATAAATTTCTAACATAATGATTTTCTTGACAAATTTTTATTGTAAAGTATAATGTTTAATTTTAACATATTTTAGATCCCTCCCAATTTTTAACTTCTAATTTTTGCTACATTGTATTTTAGAAAACACTTACGTGTGAATCTATACCTTTGAATTATTGGGGCTTGTTTGAGGCATAGAATAGAAAGTCAACTCTCTTAGAATGTGTCTCATGTGCATGTGATAAGAATTTACATTTTTAAGGCTCCATGTTTCTCCTGGGAAGCATTTCAGGTTTTTCTCTAGCACTTTTAGCTTCTGACAACATTTAGAGCTTCTCTCTATGAGGTACCCAAAGCTGCCATATGAGGCTGGAACTCAAATAATAGACCAACATCCATATATCTCTCCTTCATTCCAGTGTCTCCTAACTTCATCTTAGTACTGCTGAGGTTGTCTTGTAGGAACCCTTCTTCCCAGTCTTGGTGAGATCCAGAAATTCCAGTGTTCTTCCCTCACATCCCTCTCAGCTTTTCCTTCATCTAGTATGACTCACCACTGATCTGCAGAACAGATCTCTGGAAGGGACCACACAGCTTCCACACTTATCAAGAACTAAGACTGGAAAACAGCAACCGAACAATGGAATATCCACAAGACAAAAATGTAGACCATGCAAGTACACAGGGAAACATCTAAAACATCATAAATGTTTTAGCCACATGATCATATCTCAGTGTTAAAACATGAATGTGAACAACCAAGACAATAAGCCTCCTTGAGAAGCCAGCAACTCTACTGAGTTAGGCCATGAGAAAAGCAATTAAGGCAAAACATACAACAGGGAATTCTAAATAGCAATTATGAACATGTTCAAAGACACTGAAGAGGAAATAGATAAATCCATTAAAGAAGATTATTAAAAAAGAGACAATGAAAACACTTCAATCTAAATTTAACATAAGTGCAATTTATCAAAGAAATTGAATCACAAAAGAAAATCCAAAGTGAAATAAAAATGTATACAAAACTTCAGGAATTCGAACAAAAACTTCGTAGAAAAAATACATCAAAAATAAGCAAAGTCTTGATGTTAGGAGGCGAAAACTGCATTTGCCAGGAGTGGAGGCTAAACTGAGTAATCTTGGGACCTTGGGACCGCCTGCTCATGGAGGGGAGAGATTGTGGAGAAGAGAGAATGACTTGATGTGGTGGGAGGGGGAAGGGACCTGGCATAAAGATATACAATGATAAAAATGTGACTGCTTTATTCAAAATAATATAAAAAGGAAAAAATGAAAAAATAAGCAAATAAGTAAATAAATGAAAAAAAGAGAGAAGACAATGGAGAGAAAGTAGATAGGTCAATCAAAAATGTTAAATCTAAAAAATATTCGAGCATAAAACATCCAGAGAAATGGGAACACAATGAAGTGACCAAACACATAAAGAAGCTATTTGCAAAATAGGAAACTCAGTTTTCTCCAGTGATGTCTATGAGAACATCAACCACACTATTGGGCAGCTCTTTGGCCTAGGAATAGTTGGCCAAACTAAAACATACCAGATAATTTTTGTGTATTCTTTTTTGTGTGTGGGTTTTTTTTGGTCTTATTAATTCTAAATTTTAGCTGATTTTGTTCTTCATTTCTTTTTGTTGTTATTTGTTGTTACTAGCTTTTTAAAGAGGGGGCTTTTTTCTTCTTTGCTTGTTTGTTTAAAAGAAAGGGAAAAATCTGAGGCTGTGCAGATAGGCTAGAAAGATCTGTAAGGGTTGAGGGAGGGTAAACAGTATGAACAAAATATATACACAAAATTTTAGAGACAAATTTTTGAACAAATATAAATTCTGCCATTTCAGGATGGAGCATCTAGTTGATGTCTTCTAGCTATGGATCAAAACTTTTTATTGAAAATAGATTATACATCCTGGCCATACTTTCCCCTCCCTCCACTCTTCCCATCTTCCCCACCACATCCCCTCTACCTGGATCCACTCCCCCCTCCCATTTTGAAAAGATCTGGCCTCCAAGAGACATCAAACCTACATGACAAACAAGTTGTAATAAGACAAGGCAAACCCTCAAGACCAGGGATCCCAGTAGGAAGGTTAGAGTGAGCAGGCCAAAGAGTCAGTAATAGTGACTTAATTTGAGTGAAAGTTTTTGGTGCAATAACTGTAGAACTGTTATACTTTTCTGTTATTCCAAAATGCTCTCCTGACAAATATGCCTTTGTTTTTAGTGTATCTTATACTCAAAGATCTTTGTGAACCCATAGCTATCACTTCAAGTATGAAATAAGTTTGGGGAAATTGTAGTTTTATGCCTCTTTATTGACATGGCTGAATAACTCTACTATTATACCAAATAGCAATATATGTATATTAATAGGCAAATAAACTACTTAATGATATATTATGTGAGTTGTTGTTTTGATAACATTCATGGTTAATGGTTCTAAAGTCAATCTGTCTCCAAATTTCATGCATCTGTATTTTTACAGTACAAAATTGTTTTCTTGTTCAATACAAAAAGACAGAAAATTATAGGCATGTCCACAATAATTTACTATTTAACTGAATACAAGTAAAACAGATCATTTATTTTCACTATACTTTTAAACCAAATAAGTATATAAGGCAATTTATTATAGAAATCATGGCATTTAAAAATGGATAATTGTAATTTTTTGCCCATGACTGTATGCAGCATCAGGCTCTATTTTGTAAACTAAAATTATGTCAGGAAGCATAAATTTAAATAAACTACTTGAACCAGCAGAAAGTAAAGAGCAAAGTTTTTTAATGGATAGCAGAATGGACTGTCAAGATCCAGTGAAACGGCTGTATGAACAGGGATCTCAAAATTATAAGATATGGTCTTTCACTTTAGTAAGAAATCTGTTCAGGGTCTCACAGAGTCAGAAACCAACCATCAAAACCTACCACAAAAATTACTTTTGAATAATAAATCCCAGTTTTCTGAGATAAGATTCACTTTGCCATTCTTAGTATAACCAAGAAAACTGTTGTTCATAATATGGTTTATGTCTGCATTTGTATATCATCCCTAAATATTTTTGTGAAATAGGTAAGAATAGATATAAGTAAAATGTCATAAGCTTACATAATATACCTGCAGGATTCCAAACAAATTAGATATATAGTATCTAATCGATATGTTATCTAATCCAAAATAGATATATAAATTTAGTTATATATTGTTATTTGTTGAATAGAATAAAAGTTGCAATAATGTACAACATACTCAATCCCCTAAGCCCAGAACTATGTTACATTATATGGAATACTAATTTATTATTATGCTTATGTAATAAATATTAAATATATTGAGATGAAGTCAAAAAATTGATTCTGAGACATAAGAAATGAGGATCAAGGCTATGAATCCAGAAATGTTGTTATTTCTAAAATCTATCACTGAACCTCATATCACAAAGCACCAAACAGTACTCTACTTGACAATTACAGAAGAAGCATTCTACAAACAACCCAAAAGGGCAAAGAAAACGTTCTCCTGGAGGCTCTCAGGTTGAAATGCAAAGTCCTTACACCTTGAACTTAGCCTGGGAAATCTGTAAGAAAAGAGAGTAATGTTTCCTTAAGACACTAACATTATCATATTAGTTGGAGACTGAAATGGAAAGGGATTGTGATACCGAGGGCATTGAGTTATACGAAATACTGACTTCATCTTCAGTGACATCATCCTTGTTTTACATACTCCTCTGTGCTCTCCTGATTTGTTTTATGAATGTGAAATATCTGTACACACTTCTCTACCTTCTGAATCACTCTTAGTTATGGTTTAAAATCAATAGCAAGCATATGGGAATTACCTACTGGGATCATTCTAGCTGTAAGGTACAATAGCTTTGATTCATTCTAACTATTTGGCTTAAAAACTGAATATTATTAGTGAGAATTTTGCTTATAAATTACATACACTTATAATTTTCTGTATAGGAAGCTGTCCTAATATATTTGAGGTACAAAACAGGTAAACATAAAAACAGAAATAACCCCAATAAATTACATCATAAAACACTTCTTTAATTTGGGTTATTAGATATAGCCTAAAGAGCAACATATGCAACCTTCGGAGACGTGAGTAGATTCCATCCAGCTCTAGGGCTGCCCATCCTGAGAATACTTCTCTGGGACAGGGTCACAGCCAAGGTTCTGATCTCAGACTCTTGACAACAGGAAGGCCCTAGGCTTTAGCTGCTCAGGGACTCCTAACAGAAGGGGACCTCTCACAGCCAGGCCCCACCTTCAGGGCAAACTGGAGGAACTGAGGCCATTGAAACAGAGACCTTTGTCCAGAGCAAAATCAGAAATCATGCAGAGCCCTTGCTCAGAGCAGAGAGGAGACACATAAGCCCTCTGGTCAAAACTGAGTAGAAGCTGACTAAGTAGGAACTACTGAAGCAATGGGCAGACACCGGTGCAAGAAAATATATAGCAATATAAGAAACAAGGCAACACCAGAAAAAACTGGTGGTTCTACAACACCAAGACCTGAACAGAGCAATGAAGAGGAAACAAAAGGAAACAACATCAAAAACACCTTTATAAAGATTACTGAAGACTTAAAAGAGGATATAAAATATTCCCTTAAAGAAATAGAAGAAAATACAGACAAAAAATTGGAAGAGATAAACAAATTCTTGGGAAAAAAAAAAAGGAAAACCAAAAAAATGAAACATTCCTTTGATATGGTAAAGACAAGCTGAAGTTCTGGCAGAAGAACTGCATTCTGGGTTCTCTCATGAGGACCAAATTAACAAATAGTTAATATGCTGTCCCCAGAAACTGACTGATCACTTTCTTATACACAATGATAGTGTCTCCTATTCATTTTTCTATTTCTCTATCTGCTTTGCCTTTTAAAAATTCTTTCACTGTGACTTAGTAAATAATCTTTTAATCAACTGTTTGAATATCACAATAATAATCATTTTGTAAGCATCTCCATTCATTATTCAGAGAACAATTGAAGGACTTACTGTAATTGCCTATTGTTTTATTTCTAATTCAATTTGTTGATCCTGCTAAACCATCTATTAAATAACAAGGATATCTAAAAAAAAAAACGAAACATTCCAAGAATTAAAAATGGAAATAGACATAATAAAAAAGGCACAAAATGAGGCAAAGGTGGAAATAGAAAATCTGAAGAAAAGAACTGGAACTACACATACAAGCATAACCAATAGAATCCAAGAGATGGATCAGAGAATCGCTGGAGTGGAAGACTCAATAGTGGAAATAGATACATCAGTCAAAGAAAACACTGAAACCAAAAAAGCCATTAACACAAAATGTGCAGGAAATCTGGGACACCATAAAAAGACCTTAGCTGAGAATAACAGGAAT
The DNA here is from genome assembly GCA_004025045.1 of Sigmodon hispidus. Classification (NCBI taxonomy): domain Eukaryota; kingdom Metazoa; phylum Chordata; class Mammalia; order Rodentia; family Cricetidae; genus Sigmodon; species Sigmodon hispidus. The sequence continues at coordinate 7,563 of PVIH01023437.1, read as the reverse complement.
AGAAAGAGAAGAATACCTGCTCAAAGGCACAAATAATGTATTCAATAAAATTATAGTAGAAAACTTTCCCAACCAAAAGAAGGAAATGCCTATAAAGATACAGGAAGCTTACAGAATACTAAATAGATTTGACCTCCCCAAAAAAGCTCACTTGCCACATAATAATTCAGCCACAAAACATACAGAACAAAGAAAAAAATTTAAGAGCTGCAAAAGAAAAGGGCCAACTGACCTATAAGGGCAGACCCATTAGAATAACATGTAACTATTCAATGGAATCAATGAAAGCAAGAAATTCCTGGTCAGAAGTTATACAGACAATAAACGAGCAAGGCTGCCAGCCTAGACTACTATACCCATCAAAATTATCAATCACAATAGATGGAGTAAACAAGATATTTAATGACAAAATAAGACTTAAACAATACCTATCTACCAATCCAGCCCTTCAGAAAGCATTAGAGGGAAAACACCAAAACAAGGATCACAGACACACCCATGAAACCACAATCGATAATCCCACAGGAGAAAATTCAAGAACAAGGATATACACACAAGCTACCACATACAACACACACACACACAAAAAAAAAACCAGGAAATATCAACCAGTAGTCAGTTAATATCAATGGACTCAATTCACCTACAAAAAGACACACCCTAACACGATGGATACAAAAACAGAAGCAGTCCTTCTGCTGCATACAAGAGATACACCTGAAATTTAAAGACAGTCACAGGCTCAGAGTAAAGGATTGGAAAAAGATTTTACAATCTAATGGCCCTAAAAAACAAGCTGGTGTTGCCATCCAAATTTCTAACAAAGTAGACTTCAAACTAAAATCAATTAAAAGAGAGCAGGATTGACATTACATATCATCTCAGGAAAAATGGATCAAGATGAGATTTCAATCCTGAATATTTATGCCCCTAATATAAGGGCACCTATCTACTTAAAAGAAACATTACTAAAGCTCAAATCCCACATCAATTTTCACAATCTGATAGGGGGAGACTTCAATACCCCACTTTCACTCTTGGATAGGTCAACCAGAGACTCAACAGAGATATAAGGTATATAACAGAGGTTATGATACAAATGGATTTAATAGACATTAACAGAAGCTTCCACCCAAACACAAAGGAATACATATATTTCTCAGCACCACATAGAACTTTCTCTAAAATTAACCACACAATTGGTTGGTAATAAAGTAAATATCAATAGATGCAATAAAATGTACATAATCCCTTATATCAGACCACAAGGGCCTAAAGTTAGAGTTCAACCACATCAAAAATTATAGAAAGCCTACAAACGCATGGAAACTAATCATCACCCAACTGTACCACCTCTGTGTCAAGGAAGAAATTAAGAAAGAAATCAAAGTCTTTCTAGAATTTAACAAAAATGAATATACAAGGTACCCAAACTTCTGGGACACACTGAAAGCAGTCTTAAGAAGAAAATTCACATCACTAGATGCCTATATGAAAAACCTAGAAATCCCACACTAGAGAACTAACAGCATAGTTGAAAAGCCTTAGAACAATTAGAAGTAAACTCACCTAGACTGAATAGACAGCAGGAAATAATCAAACATAGGGCTGAAAGCAATACAATTGAAACAAAAACAACAATAAAAAAGAATCAATGAATCAGAAAGTTAGTTCTTTGCAAAAGTCAAAAAGATAGACAAAGCCTTATCCAAATTAACCAAAAAGCAGAGGGAGAGGATCCAGATCCACAAAATCAGAAATGAAAAGGTGACAAAGCAACAGAGCCCCAGGAAATCCGGAGAATTATCATGTTATACTTTGAAAATCTATACTCCACAAAAATGGAAAATGTAGAAGAAATGGACAGCTGTTTGGGCAGGTACCATTTACCAAAACTAAGTCAACATCAGATTAAATACCTAAACAGACCTATAACCCTAATGAAATTGAAGCTATAATTAAAAGCCTCCCAAGGAAATAAAAGCCCATGTCCAGATGGTTTGAGTGCAGAGATCTACCAGACATTGAAAGAAGAACTATTACCAATACTCGTCAAACTGTTTCACACAAGTAGAAACTGAAGAAATATTGCCAAACTCTTTTTATGGGGCATCAGTTACCCAAATACCCAATCCACTCAACAACGCAACAAAGAAGGAGAATTACAGACCAATTTTCCTCATGAATATTGATGTTAAAATTCTCAACAAAATTCTGGCAAACAGTATACAACAACATCTAAAAAAATATCATCCACCATGATCAAGTAGGCTTCATCCCAGAAATGCAGAGATGGTTCAACATATGAAAAACTGTAAATGTTATCCATCATATAAACAAACTAAAGGAAAAAAAAAACACATAATCATATCCTTAGATGCTGAAAAAGCCTTTGATGAAATCCAAAACTCCTTTATGATAAAAGTCCTGGAGAGATCAGAAATGCAGGGAAAATATCTAAATATGATAAAGACGATTTACAAGAAGCCAACAGCCAACATCAAACATAATGGAGAAAAACTCAAAGCAATCCCTCTAAAATAAAGACTAGACAAGGATGTCCTCTGTGCCCTTATGTATTCAATATAGTTCTTGAATTTTTAGATAAAGCAATAAGAGAACGAAAGGAGATTATGGGATACAAATTAAAAAAGAAGAAGTAAAACTATCTCTAGTTGCAGATGATATGATTGTACATTAAGTGATCCACAAAATTCTACCTGGGAACTTCTGCAGTTGATAAACACCTTCAGCAATGTAGCAGGATACAAGATTAATGCAAAGAAATCAGTAGCCCTTCTATACACTAAATATAAAAGGGCTGAAAAAGATATAGGGAAACATCACCCTTTATAATAGCTTCAAATAGCAATAAATACCTTGGAGTAACTATAACCAAAGAAATAACAGACCTATTTGACAAAAATTTTAAATCACTGAAGAAAGAAATTAAAGAGGATATCAGAAAATAGAAAGATCTCCCACGTTCCTGGATAGGTAGGATCAACATAGTAAAAATGGCAATTCTACCAAAAGCAATCTAGAGATTCAATGCACTGTCCATCCAAATCCCAACACAATTTTGGAAAGGCCTTGAAAGACAATACTGAGTTTCATCTGGAATAGCAGGAAAGCCAGGATTGTCAAAACAATTTTGCTCAACAAAAGATCCTCAGGAGGTATCAACATCCCGAAAATTCACATTTTACTATAGAGCTACAATAATAAAAACTGCCTGGTATTGGCATAAAAACATACTTATGGATCAATGGAATCAAATTGAAGATCCCAACATTAACCCCAAAACCTACGAACACCTGATCTTTGACAAAGAGGCCCAAAATATTCAATGGAAAAAAGATCTTTAACAAATGATGTTGGTATAGCTGGATGTTAGTGTGTAGAGAAATGCAAATAGATCCAAGCCTATCACCCTGCACAAATTTCAAATCCAAGTGGATCCAACCCCTCAGCATAAACCCAGCCATATTTAACTTGATAGAAAAGAAAGTGAGAAATATCCTCCAATGCTTTTGTACAGGTGACCACTTCCTAAATATAACACCAGTAGTACAGACACTAAGAACAACAATCAGTAAGTGAGACCTCCTGAAACTGAGAAACTTCTGTAAAGCCAAGGACATAGTCAATAAGATAAAATGACAGCCTACAGAATGAGAACAGATGTTCACCCACCCTACAAGTGACACAGGACTGATCTCTAAAATATAAAGAGAACTCAAGAAACTAGAGCCCACAACCTTGAGTAAACCAATCAAAACGTGGGGCTCAGAACTAAAAAGGGAATTCTCAAATGAAGAATTACAAATGGCTGAAAGGCACTTGAAAATGTGTTCAACATCTTTAGCCATCAGAGAAATGCAAATCAAAACATCTTCAAGTTACCACCTTATTTAGTCAGATTGGCTAAGATTAAAAACAGAGACGACAGCCAATGCTGGAGAGGTTATGAAGTGAGGTGAACACTCCTCCATTGTTGGTGGGAGTGTAAACTTGTTCAGCCACTCTGGAATGCAGTATGGCGGTTTCTCAGAAAACTGGGAATCAATCTCCCCAAGGATCCAGCAATACCACTACTGGGCATATACCCTAAAAATGCACATTTGCTCTCCAAAGGCATTAGCTCAACTATGTTCATAGCAGCATTATTTGTAATAGCAAGAACCTGGAAACAACCTAGATGCTCCTCAAGTGAAGAATTGATTAACAAACTGTGGTACATCTACACAATGAAGAACTACTCAGCAGTGAGAACAAATGATATTCTGAAATTTGCAGGCAAATGGATGGATTTGGAGAATATCCTCCTGAGTGAGGTATCACAAACCCAGAAAAATACACAGGGATTGTACTCACTCATTAGTGAACTTTAAACAAAAAGCAAAGCATTCCCAAACTGCAAACCACAATCACTGAACAGGTTGGGATCTGAAGCACCTTAGATTGGCACCTTGGAGTCCATTCCATCCAAAAGAATGTCTGACCCAGTCTTGATGTTGGAATGAGGAAACCAGATCTGCCAAGAGTGGATGCTCTTGCAGGCGAGGAGATTAGGATATGGGGAGAAGAGATAGTGACTGGGAGTATCTGGAGGTGGAAGGGAGTTTGAACAAGGAGATACATGGATAAAAAATGAGACTTTATACATAATAAAAAAGAAAAAGATACCAAAATGACTTTATACTTGTTTAACCTCAAATTCTTCAAAAATAAAGGCAAAGTAGAGAAACATGAAGTATATGCTGTTCTCCAACAGTTTCTTGGAGACAGAATGATTCATTCTGAGAGAAAACTGATTAAGACAGGAAATCCACCACTCAAAATAGATTCAAGAAATACCTGACAGGATTCAATATTTTCAGCTCAAATAATTTTTTTATTTATTCTATTTATTTATTATTTATCAAATAAGTTTTTTACTGTGACAAACCATGCTGCTTAGGAGGGGATTTGTGTCACCAATATTAAATGATTTGAACCAATATACCTACAACTTTACAGTGTGCCTCAGGTGTGCCTTATTCATAAGCTCTGTAACAAGTTGGTTTCAAAGTTTATGATGGCAATTGTGTTCAGTTTGTAGTGTTCCAGTGATTAAATGCTTTTCAAATTTTCTGTAAGCAATTACAATAAAAGCTCTTGGGTTCACCAAAAAAAAACCCTTAGATTTATAAAATATTACCATAAAGAGAAAGTCAAAGCACTCACCTACTTTTATGTCTATTTATTTCATTTTATTTGTAGTTTTAAATTGTTTGTTAAAAGAATATTTAAAAAATGTACACATATATTTTAAATTTTAGTGAACTTTTGACTAATTATAGCTATTTAATTACACCACATATTATTTTGCCTTTTATTCCCTCCCCTACCCCCGGATTTTCAAGACAGGATATTTCTATGTAGCCCTGGCTGTCTTTGAACTCACTTTGTAGACCAGGCTGGCCTTGAACTAGCAGATATATGCCTGCCTCTCTCTTCCAGTACTGGGATTAAAGGTGTGTGCCAAAACCACTGCTATTTATTCCTACTTGCTATGAACATATTAATGTAAGTTTGGAATATATTTTTCATGTACATGTTTAACATGTTAAATTATTCTGTCCTAGTAAAATCTCTACCAACTAAATTTTTTAATGGAATATTTAAAGATAATGAATAATTAATAATCCTCTGCAGCCAATTATGTAGATGTCAATTAGTATCATGTTTACTTCTCTCCTTGTTTCTAAAACTTGTTTTAATACCACTTCACAAAACTTTCATAGTTTTTAAACTAAATCAAAAATTGAAATTCTATATATTTAAGATAAGAATAAACTGTAATTTTAAATGATTGTTGAAATTGTGTAAGTTTCAGAGGCAAGAAATGACTACAGCAAAACTGTTTTCTATACAAAATTTTTCAGTTGCACATGTGAGTCCTATTCTGAAATACTCAAACACCTGTGCAAGTCTCTATCTAGATAAAAATCCCAGCCATAGGGAGAGCAGAAGGTTAAGACCCATTCTTAGCAATGAGCTGCATACATTTGATAGCTGTGAAGAAAAGAGTGAGGGTCTTTCTTTAAGGATATGTCCTCTGGTTCCAGTACACACCAACACACCTGAGTAATATTGGAAGCATAAAATGTACTGAGTTGATTAAAAAATGAGATCACAATAATTGGAATGCTATGGAAATGGATGGTTCTGGGAGCTGCTGGAAAGGTGACTTTTTTTTATTTTGTATTTATAAGAAAAACAGTAAATTGAATTTAAAATGCTGGTAAGTTAACAATAACTATAAATAAAATAAAAATCATAAGCATGACTTATCAAGGGTGATAATGCAAATAATTTGCTACACATAAAATTACTTTGTGTAAAGCTTTCCCTCTGGATTTTTATTTCTATCCCTGTATATCCCCATTCAAGGTCCCTTCCCCCTCTCGCCACATCAGGTCATTTTTTCTTCTCTACAACTCCCCATCCCCTCCCTGGGCAGGCTGCAGACAGTCCCATGGTACCACTGATCCAATAATGCTTAGATCAGTCTCCACTCCTGGTAAATCCAGTTTTGTTCCCCATCCCTCAAGAGTGAGTCAGGTGTTCCTATAGGTGGAGTGGGATCCGAAGAGTCAGTCCAGGGTGTCTCTGATCCCAAGCTGTTTAGTGGTTGTGGTTTGCAGCTTGGGCATACTTGGCATTTTTCTTTTTAGTGTGTTTAGAGGCCACTAATGGGTGAGTACATCCTCTGCTTATCTTTCTGAGTTTGTGATACCTTGCTCAGGAGGATAGTCTCCAAATACATCCATTTGCCTGCAAACTTTAGGATATCATTTTTTCTTACTGCTGAGTAGTATTCCATTCTGTAGATATACCACAGCTTGTTAATCCATTCTTCAGTTGAGGGACATCTAGGTTGTGCAAGGTTCTTGCTATTACAAATAATGCTGCTATGAACATAGTTGAGCTAATACATTTGGAGTGTGACTGTGCATCTTTAGGGTATACACCCAGTAGTGGTGTTGCTGGTTTGGGGAGATTGATTCTCAATTTTCTGAGAAACCACCACATTGCATTCCAAATTGGCTGAATAAGCTTATACTCCCACCAACAATGGAGTAGTGTTCCCCTTGATCCGCATCCTCTCCAAAATAGGCTGTCATCTGTGGCTTTTATCTCAACCAATCTAACAGGTGTTAGGTGGTATCTCATAGTTGTTTTAATTTGCATTTCTCTGATGGCTAAAGATGATGAGCACTTTTTCAGGTGCCTTTCAGCCATTAGTAATTCCTCTGCTGAGAATTCCCTTTCTAGATCTGAACCCCATTTATTGATTGGGTTATTCAAGGTTTTGAGCTCTAGATTCTTGAGCTCTTTATATATCTTAGAGATCAGTCCTCTATCACTTGTAGGGTTGGTGAAAATCTTTTCCCATTCTGTAGGCTGTTGTTTTGTCCTATTGACAGTGTCCTTGGCTTTACAGAAGCTTCTTAGCTTCAGGAGATCCCACTTATTGATTGTTGGTCTTAGTGTCTGTGCCACTGGTGTTATATT
>PVIH01023436.1:0-24840 GCA_004025045.1 Sigmodon hispidus | reverse complement strand
ATGAAGAGCACTTTTTCAGGTGCCTTTCAGCCATTTGTAGTTCCTCTGCTGAGAATTCCCTTTTTAGATCTGAACCCCATTTTTTGATAGGGTTATTCAAGGTTTTGTGATCTAAATTCTTGAGCTCTTTATATACCTTAGAGATCAGTCCTCTGTCACTTGTAGGGTTGGTGAAAATCTTTTCCCATTCTGTAGGCTGCCGTTTTGTCCTATTGACAGTGTCCTTGACTTTGCAGAAGCTTCCCAGCTTCAGGAGATCCCACTTATTGATTGTTGATCTTAGTGTCTATGCCACTGGTGTTATATTTAGGAAGTGGTCACCTGTGCCAATTTGTAGAAGTGTATTTCCCACTTTCTTTTCTATCAAGTTCAAAGTGGCTGGGTTTAAGTTGAGGTCTTTGATACACTTGGATTGGCTAAGATAAAAGGCACAGATGACAGCCTATGTTGGAGAGGATGCGGAGCAAGGGGAACACTCCTCCATTGTTGGTGGGAGTGTAAGCTTGTTCAGCCACTTTGGAATGCAATATGGCGGTTTCTCAGAAAATTAAGAATCAATCTCCCCAAGGATCCAGCAATATCACTGCTGGGTGTATACCCTAAAGAGGCACATTCACACTCCAAAGGTATTAGCTCAACTATGTTCATAGCAGCATTATTTGCAATAGCAAGAAACTGGAAACAACCTAGATGTCCCTCAACTGAAGAATGGATTAACAAACTGTGGTACATCTACACAATGGAATACTACTCAGCAGTAAGAAAAAATGATATCCTAAAATTTGCAGCCAAATGGATGGATTTGGAGAATATCCTCCTGAGCAAGGTATCACAATCTCAGAAAGATAAGCAGGGGATGTACTCGCTCATTAGTGGTCTCTAAACAAACAAACAAGAAAAAAAGCCAAGCATGCCCAAGCTACAAACTACAACTACTGAACAGCTTGGGATAAGAGACACCCTGGACTGACCCTTCAGATCCCACTCCAACTATAGGAACACATGACTCACTCTTGAGGGAGGGGGGACAAAACTGGATTTGCCAGGAGTGGAGACTGATCTAAGCATTATTGTGTCAGTGGGACCATAGGACTGTCTGCTCCCTGCCCAGGTAGGGGATGGGGAGTTGCAGAGAAGAAAAAATGACCTGATGTGGTGGGAGGGGGAAGGGACATTGAATAAGGATATACAGGGATGGAAAAAAATTCAGAGGGAAAACTGAACGCAAAGTAAATATATGTGTAGCAATCTTATTTGCATTATCACTCTTGATAAGTCATGCTTATGATTTTTATCTTCTTTATAGTTACTGTTAACTTTTCAGCATTTTAAATTCATTTTACTGTTTTTCTTGATAAATACAAAATAAATAAAGAAGAAAAAAAACAAATATCCAGTTGTGGAGATTAACAATTTAAACAGACTAAGGCTCATTTTATAGACTATTATCGCCTCCATTTTCATTTTATTAATAACACTATGTCAGAGACGACTGTATCCCATAATTAAATCAAGAAGATAAATGTGGTAATAAATTAATAAAAATACAAATGCAATTAGTTTGAAAATTGCCACCGATATCAATTGTAAATATTATTCAATTGAGCTAGCTATTTAATTTACAATTAAACTTGCAATTTTATTACTTTATTTCAATAAGTCTTTGTCAAGACAGTGTGTTCCCAGAGTAGTTGGTTTTGATTGCCATGTATTATGTTACAACCTTTTGATGATTTGTGGCAAAAAAAAAAATGATCCTTCTTTTTTCTTAACTGTTTCTTAACTCACTGTTTCTTAACAATAACACACTTACAGGCAAGCATTAAACTTCTATGAGTTAAGCATGTGATGATCACTATTCTATTAATGTTTTACACTAATGTCCATGTTTTCTAATAGTTCTAGTTGCTGCTTGTGTCTCTCAATGCCACAATCAGGGTATTTTTGAAATCTTGCATTACCCTAATCACCAAGAAGGATGCTTCAAACTGATTAATTTCAGAATGATTAAAACATTCTATGCAATTCATTTATTGCTGCTAAAGTTAATTGAATATTTGATGATTTAAAGTTACCCTGATTATTTCACAAGATATGTATTTATCACTAGGCAGATCGTCCATGTGTGGTTTCTCTGCCATTACATTGGTTGACTGCCTTCAGTGTTATATTTACAGAGTGTAAACTCTTGTGAGCATTCTCCAGCTACTCACCACCTGCTTGATGGTGTATGCCTCCCTTCCCTGGCCCTCAGACGACTTCCCTGATCAGTACAAGATGGTCCTCTGAAGCCAGGTGTACAGACTAATTGTGTATAGTCCTTGTGTAGCTTACTTTCTGCTCTAGTAGGAGAGAGTGGAGAGTGGGATTTAGCTCTGATGGGCTAAATTGTCATTTGTGAACTATCTGAATATTCAAAAATGGATGTAAAAACAGGAGAGGATGGGTCTCGAACTAATTAACAGTGTGGCAGCTCTAATTCTAGTAATACTCCTTCTTCTCTGTCACTTTCTTTGACACCTATGTGAGGGTCTCCTCCACAATCCCTAGGAAAAATGTGTTTGGTTTGCCTGTGACAGTGTTGAAGAAGACAAAAGTCCAGCCTTGTCCTAAGTGTAGCTTTCTTTCAGTGTGTACTGTGACCTCAGTGAGTTATGTCACTGTAGAGAGCTTAGAGACTTAAGTGGCCAAAGGTAGTTCCAAAAATTTTCAGCCAGGTCAAATCTCTAGCCTCTGATTTCTAGGAATAACCTCAAGAGCTGGAAATTTCTGTGATATTTGGCTCTGTCAGAGAATCTGGCAGGTATTGTTTCCTTGGCACTTAAATGAGACCTATTTCCCCTTTAAACAGATAATTTCTCTTTTCCTTTATTTGAATGTAGTTTTCAAGGCAAAAGTGATGATGTCTTTTGTCTTTAAATTGGCTCCTCACTTGGTACCATCCTGAGCACAGTGTGAGCTCAATCAGTATTTGCTGTCAAAGAAGCAATTGGGATATCTGATAAATAAATGCAATCCCATTACCCTTGTCAAGACTACCTTACCATGTATATCACAGTGGGTCTCTAATTGTTAGTATTCCTGTAGTGTATAGACATTTAACTCTGAGAGACAAACTCAGGTCACCCAGCATTTGTCTTTGCAAGCTCCCTTACCCAACACTGTTCTAGACACTCAGCAAGTGTTTACTGTTTAAGAAGAACTTCCAGGTCCATTTGAGTTGTCTGGAGAAGAAACAGTTGTGGGACTGAGCTAGAAAAATTTTCAGAAGTAGTCACTACTTTGCAAGAATACTGGATTCCAGTATTTTCTTGGAAAGGGAGAATGTATCTAAACAATGGGAAGAGATACATATAGATTTGTCTGTATAGTACTCAATCCTGAGTGACACTGTCTTTGATTCTGATATCCTTATCTGATTTGCCACAAAGACCTGGGTCCACATCTATTTAACTTTCCAGAATTTCTTTCATAAAGAAGTGAGTATCTTTAATTCCAGGTAGAGGAATGATAGTTGATGTTTATGAAAGGCAACCCTAGCCTGTACTTTTTTTAAGATGTCCTAAATCTTTTTATTATAATTACTATTATTATGAATAAAGTCATGTATTTTTATCCATGTATACTGTTGTTCAAACTCCCTTCCTGATCCTGCTCCTTTCAGTCACTCTCTCTTATCCACATCACTTTATCTCCTCCCCAGCAAGGGCAGGAGGTCTGAAGGTCCCAATGTGACTTAGTTCAGCATCCACTCCAGGCAAATCTGCTTTCTTCACTTCAACATTAAGACTGGGTCAGGTGTTCCTCTCGAGGGAGTGGGATCCAAGGTGCCAATTCAAGGTGTTTCTGATCCCAAGCTGTTCATTGTTTGTGGTTTACAGCTTGGAAATGCCTTGCTTTTTGCTTTTCTTTAAAAGACCACTGATGAGTGAGTACATTCCCTGCTTATCTTTCTGAGTTAGTGACACCTTGCTGAGGAGGAAATTCTTCAAATCTATCCATTTGTCTGCAAATTTTAGCGTATCATTGTTTCTTACTGCTGAGTAGTACTCCATTGTGTAGATGTACCACAATTTGTTAATCTATTCTTCAACTGTGGGGCATCTAGGTTGTTTCCAGGTTCTTGCTATTATGAATAATGCTGCAGATAATATGATTTTATACATAAGTAACCCACAAAATTCTACCAGGGAACTTCTACAGCTGATACACACCTTCAGCAATGTAGCAGGATACAAGATTTCCTAAAAGAAATTAGTAGCCCTCCTATACACTAAGATAGAAGAGCTGTAAAAGAAATAAGCGAAACATAATCCTTTATAGTAGCTGCAAATAGCATTAAAACATTTGAGTAATGATAACCAAAGAAGTAACAGATCTATTTGACACAAACTTTAAATCACTGAAGAAAGAAATTGAATAGGATATCAGAAAATGGAAAGACCTCCTATGTTCTTGGATAGGTAGGATCAACATAGTAAAAATGGTAGTTCTACCAAAAGCAATCTACAGATTCAATGCACTACCCATCAAAATCCCAACACAATATTTTATGGACCTTGAAAGAACAATACTCAACTTCATTGAGGATAAAAGGAAAGACAGGATTGCCACAAAAATTTTACTCAACAAAAGAACCTCAGGAGGCTTCACCTCCCCCAACTTCAAGATATACTATAGCAACTTCAAGATATACTATAGAGCTACAGTAATAAAAATAGCCTGGTACTGGCATAAAAACAAACTTGCATATCAATGGAATTGAATTGAAGACCTAGACATTAACCCATACAACTATGAATAGCTGAACTTTGACAAAAAGGCCCAAAATACTCAATGGATAAAAGATAGTATCTTTAACAAATGGTGAAGGCATAACTGGATGGTAGTGTGTAGAAAAATGCAAATAGACCCAAGCCTATCACCCTGCACAGAACTCAAATCCAAGTGGATCAGAGACCTCAAGATAAATCCAGCCACACTGAACTTGATAGAAAAGAAGGTGGGTAATACCCTCCAATGCATTGATACAGGTGACCACTTCCTAAATATAACTCCAGTAGTGCAGACACTAAGAACAAAAATCAGTAATTGGGACCTCATGCAACTAAGAAGCTTCTGTAAAGCCAAGGACACAGTCAATAAGACAAAACAACAGCCTACAAAATTGGAAAATGTTTTCACCAACCTTACAAGTGATAGAGGACTGATCTCTAAAATATATAGAGAACTCAGGAAACTAGAGCCCAAAACCTTGAATAACCTAATCCAAAAATGGGGTTCAGATCTAAAAAGGGAATTCTCCGCAGAAGATTTACAAATGGTTGAAAGGCACTTGAAAAAGTGCTCAATGTCTTTAGCCATCAAAGAAATGCAAATCAAAACAACTTTGAGATACTACCTTACACCTGTCAGAATGGCTATGATCAAAAGACACAGAGAATAGCCTAGAGAGGATACAAAGCAAGGGGAATACTCCTCCATTGTTTGTGGGAGTGTAAGTTTGTTCAGCCACTCTGGAATGCAGTATGGCAGTTTCTCAGAAAACTGGGAATCCATCTCCATAAGGATTCAGCTATACCACTACTGGGCTTTTACCCTAAAGATGCACATTCCCATTCTAAAGGCATTAGCTCAACTCGGTTCATAACCTGTACTTCTAATAGTAGAAGTTACAAGGACTCACAGGAGCACTCAGTCTGTGCAGTTTTGTAGCTACAAAGCACACTCCGCACCTTTTTTAAAAATTTTCATTTTTATAGAATAAAGTCTCATTTATCCATGTATACTATTGTTCCAACTTCCCTCCTCCTTCCAACCCCTCCTGGTCAGTCATTAGCCTCCCTTTTTCCCATTCCCCCATCACCTACTCAAAAAGGGCAAGAGGTCTCAAGGTGAATTAGCTCAACATCCACTTTAGGCAGGTCTGATTTCCTGCTAATTTCAAGATTGGCTTAGGTGTTCCTCTGGAGGGAATGGGCTCCAAGGTGCCAGTCCATGCACAGAAACACAATCTGATCCCTCCCCTTCTGGGTCCACATATTTCCCATGCCAGTGGACAGTTGCCTATCCTTGGAGGGCTTAGTTCCTTTTCCAGATGGTTCCCAGGTGGCTGTTGTTGATTCAGTGAGCTCCTCAGATCTCCAGCCACCCAACCCTATCCCCTTCCTCATGTAGATTCTCCTTCCCTGAGCTCAGCCCAGTGCTAAGCCATGTATCCCTGCCTCTACCTCTATTCATTGTTGGATATAAGTTCACTCCGCATCTTTTATTTCATTTGATAAATGTAGAGGTCCTGAGAGATTTGAAATGACCAGTTGCTATTATTTATACTTTACATCAAATTTTATGTTTTAGATATAAATGCTGAATGTGTGATAGGTAGTTGCTAAATCTGACTCTTGTGAGCTAAGATCGAGATTTCTACTCAATGCTTTTGACTCATAGGAGAGTATTCCTTTGGTATGTGAATATTGTTTTTGTCTTTTTTAGCTTCAAAATTAATGTTAACATGTTTGTTGTAACAAAAAAGTTGAGCAAAGGTATTATGTGGGAAGGAGACTGGCCCATGCATCCTTACTCTCAAGAGCCTATACTGATACTGTATAGCAATGACAATTTAAGTCTTCTTTATAACCATTTGGATAATTCTGTTTAGGAAAAGTAATTATTGGAAGATTAAGAATCATCTTGAGCATGGGAGATCTATCCATTTTCTGATACCTTTTGTCAATTTCTTTCTTCAAAGTCTTAAGGTTCTTTCATTTCTTTGGTTGGAGTTACCCCAAGATATTTGATGTTGTTTGAAGCTATTTTACAGGGTGATATTTCCCTGATTTCTTTTTCAGCTTTTTATTATTTGTGTATAGGAGGGCTATTAATTTCTTGAGTTAATTTTGTATCCTGCTATATCACTAAAGGTGTTTATCAGCTGTAGGTGTTCCCTGGTAGAATTGTGGGGGCATTGATCTACACTATCAAATCATCAGTAAATGGTGATAGTTTGGCTTCATCCTTTCCTGTTTGTATCTGCTTGATCTCCTTTTGTTGTCTTATTGGTCTAGCTAAAAGTGTGAGAACTACATGGAATAGATATGGGAGAGTACACAGCCTTAGATATGGGAGAGTACAAAGCCTTGTCTTGTTCCTGGTTTTAGTGGGATAGCTTTGAGTTTCTTTCCAATTATTTTGATGTTGGCTGTTGACTTGCTGTATATTGCCTTCATTTTATTTAGATATTTTCCCTGTATTCCTGATCCACCCATGAGCTTTATTATGATAAAGTATTGCATTCAGTCAAAGGGTTTCTCACCATCTTATGAGATGATCCTGTGGATATTTTTTCTTTGTAGTTGTTTATATAATAGATGACATTAACTTTTTTTTTGTACTTTGAACCATCCCTGCAGCTCTGGGATACTTAATCATGGTGGATGATTTTTTTTTTTTTGATATGTACTCGAATTCAGTTTTCCAGTATTTTTTGTTTCTTTTTTATTATTATGAATAAGGTCCCATTTTCCATCTGTGTATATCCTTGTCCAAGATTCCTTCTCCCTCCCATCCTCTCCAGTCACAATCTCTTCTCCACATCTCCCCATTCCTTCCCACCAAGGGCAAGAGGTTCCAAGGTCCCAATGTTCCAATGTCCCAATATGGCTTAGTTCAGGATACACTCGGAGCAGATCCAGTTTCCTCACTCTCAAATCAAGAAAGAGTCAGGTGTTCCTTAAGAGGGAGTGAGATACAAGTTGTCAGTCCAAGGTGTATCAGATTCCAAGCTCTTCAGTGTTTGTGGTTAGCAGTTTGGACATGCTTTGCTTTTTGCTTTTATGTTTAGAGTCCACTAATGAGTGAGTATATTCTCTGCTTATCTTTCTGGGTTTGAGCTACCCTGCTCAGAAAGATATTCTACAAATCCATTCATTTGTATTTTTATTTTTTAAAGGGTTATTTTTATTTTTTTTTCTCTCTCTCTCTGAATTCTATGTGTATTTTATATATACTGAATCTCGTTTAGAGGTTTTGAGAGTCTAAACTTGTTTTATTGAGAATTTTGAATTATTTTTTAAATTAAAGAGTTTTTAAAATGTATCATTTTAATTGTTGACTGTCTATTTTGGCAGTTTTTTTCTTTATTTATTTTGTATTTATCAAGAAAAACAGTAAAATGAATTTAAAATGGTGAGAAGATAACAATAACAATAAGGAAGATAAAAATCATAAGCATGACTTATCAAGGGAGATAATGCAAATAAGATTGCTACACATATATTTACTTTGGGTTCAGATTTCCCTCTGAATTTTTTTTCCATCCCTGTATATCCTTATTCAAGGTTCCTTCCCCCTCCCACCACATCAGGTCATTTTTTCCTCTCCACAACTCCCCATCCCCTCGTTGGGCAGGGAGCAGACAGTCCTATGGTCCCACTGAACCAAAAATGCTTAGATCAGTCTCCACTCCTGCCAAATCCAGTTTTATCCCTCCCTCCCTCAACAGTGAGTCATGTGTTCCTATAGTTGGAGTGGGATCTGAAGGGTCAGTCCAGGGTGTCTCTGATCCCAAGCTCTTCAGTAGTTGTGGTTTGCCACTTGGGCATGCTTGGTTTTTTTTCTTGTTTTTTTGTTTAGAGACCACTAATGAATGAGTATATTCCCTGCTTATCTTTCTGAGATTGTGATACCTAGCTCAGGAGGATATTCTCCAAATCCATCCATTTGGCTGCAAATTTTAGGATATCATTTTTTCTTACTGCTGAGTAGTATTCCATTGTGTAGATGTACCACAGTTTGTTAATCCTTTCTTCAGTTGAGGAACATCTAGGTTGTTTCCAGTCTCTTGCTATTGCAAATAATGCTGCTATGAACATAGTTGAGCTAATACCTTTGGAATGTGAATGTGCCTCTTTAGGGTATACACCCAGCAGTGGTATTGCTGGGTCCTTGGGGAGATTGATTCTTAATTTTCTGAGAAACCGCCATATTGCATTCCAAAGGGGCTGAACAAGCTTACACTCCCACCAACAATGGAGGAGTGTTCCCCTTGTTCCGCAAACTCTCCAACATAGGCTGTCATCTGTGCCTTTTATCTTAGCCAATCTAACAGGTGTTAGGTGGTATCTCAAAGTTGTTTTGATTTGCATTTCTCTGATGACTAAAGATGAAGAGCACTTTTTCAAGTGCCTTTCAGCCATTTGTAGTTCCTCTGCTGAGAATTCCCTTTTTAGATCTGTACCCCATTTTTTGATTGGGTTATTCAAGATTTTGGGCACTAGATTCTTGAGCTCTTTATATATCTTAGAGATCAGTCCTCTATCAGTTGTAGGGTTGGTGAAAATCTTTTCCCATTTTGTAGGCTGCCGTTTTGTCCTATTGACAATGTCCTTGACTTTGCAGAAGCTTCCTAGCTTCAGGAGATCCCACTTATTGATTGTTGGTCTTAGTGTCTGTGCCACTGGTGTTATATTTAGGAAGTGGTCGCCTGTGCCAATTTGTAGAAGTGTATTTCCCACATTCTTTTCTATCAAGTTCAAAGTGGCTGGGTTTAAGTTGAGGTCTTTGATGCACTTGGATTTCAGTTTTGTGCAGGGTGACAAACTCGCATCTATTTGCATTTTTCTACACACTTCCATCCAGCTATGCCAACACCATTTGTTAAATATACTGTCTTTTTCCATTGAATGTTTTGGGCCTCTTTGTCAAAGATCAGGTGTTCATAGGTTTTTGGGCTAATGTCTGGATCCTCAATTCTATTCCATTGGTCCACAAGTCTGTTTTTATGCCAGTACCAGGCTATTTTTTTTTACTGTAGCTCTATAGTATAGCTTAAAATGAGGGATGGTGATACCTCCTGAGGTTCTTCTGTTGAGTAAAATTGTTTTGGCAATCCTGGCTTTTCTTTTATTCCAAATGAAATTGAGTATTGTTCTTTCAAGGTCCAAAAATATTGTGTTGGCATTTTGATGGGCAGTGCATTGAATTGCCTTTGGTAGAATTGTCATTTTTACTATGTTGATCCTACTAATCCAGGAACATGGGAGAGCTTTCCATTTTCAGATATCCTCTTCAATTTCTCTCTTCAGTGATTTAAAATTTTTGTCAAATATGTCTGTTACTTCTTTGGTTATAGTTACTCCAAGTTATTTAATACTATTTGCAGCTATTATGAAATGTAATGTTTCCCTTATTTCTTTTTCAGCTCTTCTAACTTTAGTGTATAGAAGGGCTACTGATTTCTTTGAGTTAATCTTGTATCCTCCTGCATTGATGAAGGTGTTTATCCACTGTAGCGTTTCCTTGGAAGAATTTTGTGGGTCACTTATATATACATTCATATCATCTGCAAATAGAGATAGCTTCACTTCTTCTTTTCCAATTTGTATCCCCTTAATCTCTTTCGTTCTCTTATTGCTTTAGCTAAAACTTCTAGAACTATATTGAATAAGGGGAGAGAGGACATCCTTGTCTACTTCCTGACTTAATGGGATGGCTTTGAATTTTTCTCCATTAAGTTTGATACTGGTTGTTGGCTTCTTGTAAATTGCCTTTATTGTATTTAGTTATTCTCCCTGTATTCCTGACCTCTCCAGGGCTTTAATCATAAAGGAGTGCTGGATTTTGTCAAAGGCTTTTTCCGCATCTAAGGATATGATCATGTGGTTTTGTTCCTTTAGTTTGTTTATATGATGGATAACATTTACAGTTTTTCATATGTTAAACCAGCCCTGCATTTCTGGGATGAAGCCTACTTGGTCATGGTGGTTGATATCTTTTATACATTGTTGTATACGGTTTCCCAAAATTTTGTTGAGAATTTTCACATCAATATTCATGAGGGAAATTGGTCTGTAATTCTCCTTCTTTGTTGTGTCTTTGAGTGGCTTGGGTATTAGGGTGATTGTGGCCTCATAAAAGGAATTTGGCAATATTCTTTCAGTTTCTACTGTGTGAAATAGTTTGAGGAGTAATGGTAGTAATTCTTCTTTGAATGACTGGTAGAATTCGGCACTGAAACCGTCTGGACCAGGGCTTTTATTTTTGGGGAGCTTTTTAATGACAGCTTCAATTTTCTCAAGGGTTATAGGCGTGTTTAGATAATTAATCTGATCTTCATTTAATTTTGGTAGATGGTACCTGTCCAGAAAGCTATCTATTTCTTCTAGGCTTTCCATTTTTGTGGAATACAAATTTTCAAAATATGATCTGATAATTCTCTGTATTTCCTGGCGGTCTGTTGTTATGTCCCCCTTTTTGTTTCTGATTTTGTTGATTTGAACAATCTCTCTTTGTTTTTTGATTAGTTTGACTAAGGGCTTATCTATCTTGTTAACTTTCTCAAACAACCAACTCTTAGATTCATTGATTCTCTGTATTGTTCTTTTTGTTTGAATTGTATTGATTTCAGCTCTATGTTTGATTATTTCCTGCAGTCTACTCCTTCTAGGTGAGTTTGCTTCTAATTGTTCTAAGGCTTTCAGCTGCACTGTTTGGTCTCTAGTGTGGGATTTCTCTAGGTTTTTCATATTGGCATCTAGTGCTAGGAATTTTCCTCTTAAGACTGCTTTCATTGTGTCCCACAAGTTTGGATACATTGTAGATTCATTTTCATTGAATTCTAGGAAGACTTTGATTTCTTTCTTAATTTCTTCCTTGACCCAGAGATGTTTCAGCTGAGTGATGTTTAGTTTCCATGAGTTGGTAGGCTTTCTTTCGGTTTTGATGTTGTTGAACTCTAACTGTAGGCCCTGGTGGTCCAATATGTTACTAGGGATTATTACCAATTTTGTATCTAGTCATATTTGCTTTATGACTAATTATGTAGTCAATTTTAGAGAAAGTTCCATGAGAGACTGAGAAATGTGTATATTTTTTGCATTTGAGTGGAAGCTTCTATTAGTATCTATTAAATCCATTTGCATCATAACCTGTCATAAACTCCTTAATTCTCTGTTGAGTCTCTGTCTGGTTGGCCTATCCAGGAGTGAAAGTGGGGTGTTGAAGTCTTCCATTATTAGTGTATGAGAAATGATGTGTGATTTGAGCTTTAGTAGTGTTTCTTTTACATAGGTAGGTGCCCTTATATTAGGGGCATAAATATTCAGGATTTAAATCTCCTCTTGACCAATATTTCCTGCAATGAATAAGTAATGTACATCTTGGTCCCTTTTAATTGCTTTTAGCTTAAAGTCTACTTTGTTAGATATTAGGATGGCAACCCCAGTTTGTTTCTTAAGGCCATTTGATTGGAAAATCTTTTGCCAACCCTTTATTCTGAGCCTGTGTCTTTCTTTGTGGTTGAGGTGTGTTTCTTGTATGCAGCATAAGGATTGATTCTGTTTTTGTATCCATTTTGTTTGTGTGTACCTTTTTATATATGAATTTAGTCCATTGACATTAAGGGATATTAATGACCAATGATTCATGTTTCCTGCTATTATGGGTAGTAGCTTCTATATATTTCCTTTCTCTTGGGTATTCTTCTGTGTGATTATTTATTGTTTATGGTTTCATGGGTGTATCTGGGATTATTAGGTTCGAGTTTTTCTTCTAATTCTTTCTGGAGGGCTGGATTCGTAGATAGGTATTATTTCAGTGTCACTTTGTCATGAAATATCTTGCTTACTCCATCTATGTTGATTGATAATTTTGCTGGGTATAGTATTCTAGGTTGGCAGCCATGCTCTTTTAGTGACTGTTTAACTTCTGACCAAGCCCTTCTTGCTTTCATTGTTTCCATTAAATAGTCAGGTTTTATTCTGATGGGTCTGCCTTTATAAGTAAGTTGGACCTTTTCTTTTGCAACTCTTATATTTTTTTCTTGTTCTCTGTGTTGTTTGGCTTGATTATTATGTGACAAGCAGACTTTTTTGGGGGGTCATATCTAATTGTTGTTCTGTAAGCTTTTTGTACCTTTATAAGCATTTACTTCTTTAAGTTAGAACGTTTCCTTCTATGATTTTATTGAATACATTATCTGTGCCTTTTAGCTGAAATTCTTCTCCTTCTTCTATTCCTATTATTCTCAGGTTAGGTCTTTTCATGGGGTCCCAGATGTCCTGAACATTTTGTGTTATGACTTTTTTGGTTTTAGTATTCTCTTTGATAAATGTATCTATTTCTGCTATTGAGTCTTCTACTTAAGAGACTCTCTCTTGCATCTCTTGGGATTCTGTTGGTTACGCTTGTATCTCCAGTTCCTGCTCTTTTCTTCAGATTTTTTTATTTCTACTTTTGTCTCATTATGTGCCTTTTTATTGCTTCTATTTCAGTTTTTATTTCCTGGAATGTTTCTTTAATTTTTTGTTTACCTTTTCTTGGTTTTCTTTCCAGGATCTTCTATTTCTTTAAGGGAATTTTTTATATCTTCTTTGAAGGCTTCAATAATCTTCATAAAAGTGTTTTTCATGTTGTTTACTTCTGTTCCCTCTTCATTGCTCTGTTCAAGTCTTGTAGTTGTAGAACCACCAGTTTTTTTTCTCGTGTGTGTTGTTATTCTTCATATTGTTATATGTATTCTTGCACTGTCGTCTGACCATGACTTGAATGGTTGACTGGTTTTCCAGTGTTTTATTATGAATTTTGAATCAATATTCCTGTGGGATATTGGTCTTTAGTTCATTTTCTTTGTCACACTTTTGTGTGGTTTGTGTATCAGGGTGACTGTAGTCTCATAAAAAGTGTTTGGCAATATTCCTTTGGTTCCTGTCAGTTAATCAATTTGAGGAGTATTGACATTAGTTCTTGTTTAAATTTATGGTATAAATCTGCACTAAAATCATTTGACTCTAAATTTTTTTTGCTTGAAATGGAAAGATCTCCCATGTTCTTGGGTAGGTAGGATCAACACAGAAAAATGACAATCTTACCAAAGGCAATCTACACATTCAAAGCCATCTTCATCAATATGCCAACACAATTCTTTACAGACCTCAAAGAACAATACTCAATTTCATATGAAAAAAAACCCAGGTTTGCAAATATAATCCTGTTCAGTAACAGAACTTTTAGAGATAGCACTGTGCCTGACTTCAAGCTCTACTAGAGAGCTAAAATAATAAAAACATGGTAGCACTGGCATAAAAACAGACTTATGAATCAATGGAATACAAATGAAGACTGACATTATTCTACACACTTTATGAACATCTGATTTTAGACAAAGAAACAAAAAATAGACAATGGAAAAAATCTTCAACAAATGGTGTTTGTATAACTTGATAGTGGTATGTAGAAGAATGCAAATAGATCTATATATATCACTCTGCACAAAACTCAATTCCAATTGGATCAAAGACCAACTTATGCCCAGTTACACTGAACCTGATAGAAAAGAAAGTCAGAAATAGACTTAAAAATTTGGCACAGGAGACCACTTTCTAAATATAATATTGATATCACATACACTAAGAAGAGTAACAAATTAGACCTCCAGAAACTGAGCTGCTTCTGAAGGACAAAGGACATGATCAATCAGACAAGATGACAGCCTACAGAATAGGAATAGATCTTTACCAACTCTACATCTGACAGAGGACTAAACTGTAAAATATAGACAAATCAAGAAACAGGGATAAAAAAATAATCCATTTAATAATGAGGTATATCTCATTGCTATCTATGTAGCACATTTTGGGTTGTGTTTGAATGTTGGACAAGTAATTATTACATGTCAAATACAAGTATCTAAGGGAATGAGCCTTTCATTTTTAGTTTCTGTTCCAAATTAATATAGCAGGCAGCTAACTTCCATTGTATAAATATAATTTTTTCAGTTTAATAAATAGGAAAAATAGTATATCTCTTAACTTTACCTAAATTTTCAAAAAATATTTTTTACCAAATTTAAATCTTAAAATAGTTTTGAAATAAGTATTGACTTAATAGACCTATATTCAGCTAATATTTTTGACTTCAATAAAACCATAATGAATTTTCATGAATGTTCTATGTATTTAGTTATTTTAAGTGATAGTCTCTTAATTAAGATAGTCCTAAATAAGACCAGGCATTGTGGTACACACCTGTAATCCCAGCACATTGGAGGCAGGGGGAATCTCTTAAGTTTGAAACCACCTTAGTCTACAAATCAAGTTCCAGAACAGCTAGGACTACACAGAAAAACCCTTTCTCAAAAATAAATAAATAAATAAATAAATAAATAAATAAATAAATAAAAGTCTTAAATCTAACAAAAATGAAGCATACAACTTAATTTGGGTACAAAAATGAATAAAAGTTGCATAGTTTAAAAAAGAATGGGGTACAGAGGTAAATAGAAAATTCTCAACTGAAGAATTTCAAATGGCTGAAAGACACTTAAAGAGTTGCTCAACATCCTGGGCCTTGAGAGATGGATCAGAGGTTAAGAGCAATGAGTGCTCTTCCAGAGGTCCTGAGTTCAATTCCCAGCAACCAAATGGTGGCTCACAACTATGTATAATGAGATCTGGTGCCCTTTTTTGTACACTGTATACATAATAAATAAATAAATATTTAAAAAACAAAGAATTGCTCAATATTCTTAGCCATCAGAGAAATACAAGTTAAAACAACTCTGAGATATCATCATACACCTATCAGAATGGCTAAGATAAAAAATACTAATAACAGTGACAGTCTATGCTAGAAAGGATGAGAAGCAAGGGGAACATTTCTCTATTGCTAGTGGGAATGTAAACTTGTTCAGACACTTTGAAAATCACTATAGCAGTTTTTTTTTAAAAAAAAAAAAACAAAACCTGGAAATCATTCTACCCAATGGTACAGCCATGCCACTATTGGGCATATACACAAAGGAAGCACATTCTTACCCCAAGAGAATTAAGTAAACTATGTTCATAGTAGCATTATTTCTAGTAGTCACAATCTGGAAACATTCTACAAGCCCCTCAGCTGAAGAATGGAATAAAAATTGTGGTACATCTATACAATGGAGTACTACCTAGCAGTAAAAATAAAATGAAAACCTGAAATTTTAGGCAAATGGATGGAACTAGGCAATATCATCCAGAGTGAGGTAAAATAGACCCAGAAAAATAAACCTGGCATTTACTCAATCATAAGTGTGTTTTAGACATAAAGCTAAGGATAAGCAGGCTACATACAATTCACAAATCCTGGGCAGCTAGGTAACAGAAGCAACTTAAAGGAGACACCCATGGATCTTCCTGGGAAATAGAAATAAAGACGATCTCCTGGGTAAATAATAATCATGTGAGGGTGGGAAGAGAAAGCAATTGGAGGTGAAAAGAGAATATGAGAGAATGGGTGAGTGAGAGGGCCAATAAAGAATAAAGAAATGAATATCTTGATAGAGGGATCGATTTTGGGGTTAGAGAGAAACCTTATGCTAGGGAAATTCCCCAAAACCAGCAAGAAGACCCCAGCTAGGATTCTAAGCATTAGTGGAGAGAGTACCTAGACTGGCCTTCCCCTATAATCAAATGAATGATTATCCTAATTGTCATTATAAAACCTTCATCCAGCAATTGATGTAGTCAGAAGCAGAGACCCATAGCTAAGCACCAAGTCGAGCTCCTGATCCAGCTGAAGAGAGAGAGGAGAGAGTATATGAGCAAAGGGATCAGAATCATGAGGAGGAGATGCACAGAGAAGCCTGACCAGAGCTACTGGGAGTTCATTGACTTTGAAATGACAGCTGAGGAACCTTCATGGAAAGGAACTAAACCCCCCAAATGTAGATGACAGTCAAACATCATGGGCAATGTTTGAAGCCTCTCGCAGTGGGGCCAGAGTGTATCCCTCATACATAAATTGGCTTCTAGGAGCCCAATCCCTACAAAGGAATACTTTACTCAGGCTTCATACTGAAGGGAGGAACTCAGTCATACCTCAACTGGATACACCAGAGGGAATTGATTCACCTTCAAAGTCCTTGCTCTCCCTGAGGAATAGATGGGGGGGGGATGGAGTTGGGTGGGAAGAGGATAATGGAGAACTGAGTGGAGAGGAGAGAGGGGAGCAGTTGTGGGTATTGGAAAAAAAACCTTAAATAAAAAATACAGCAGAGCAGAGCAAAATAAATGAGAATTATCATGAAAAACACAATTGCTGGATCACTGAATAATTAGTGAATACATTATTTGATAATAAGAATTACCAGTAAAAAAATTATAAGTTCTGCTGTATAATATTATGTTAGACCAGAAAATAAGTATTCCATGTATTGTCAGTAGTTGTTAATTTAAAAATCAGAATCTAAAGTAGTGGCTGGAAAGATAGCTTAGCTGTTGAATGCACTTGTCACTTCTGCAGAGTTCAATTCCCAATACCTACACAGATGTTCACAACCATCCATGACTCCAGTTCTAAGAGATTTGACATCTTCTTCTGACCTCCATTTGCT
Source organism: Sigmodon hispidus (assembly GCA_004025045.1). NCBI lineage: Eukaryota > Metazoa > Chordata > Mammalia > Rodentia > Cricetidae > Sigmodon > Sigmodon hispidus. Next base: position 7,475 of record PVIH01023436.1, on the reverse strand, counting down.
CCTGGCACACATGTGGCAAAATACATATATTAAGGCAAAACACTCATACAAATAAATTAATAAAATTAAAATATTTTAATTCTAAAATAAAGTTACAAGCACTGAACCTGTGTCCAGGCAATTTTTGTCTTGATTTCTATTGTCTCTTATATTCCATATTCAAATTGTATTGCATTAGGCTATATAATTTGTCATCCAAAGTGGAGCATTTGTTTAATATGAAAGGGAATACAATTAATAATTATACTTTAATAACAAGTTCAACTTGGAAGTGTGTGTGGTAATCCAGGGAAAATAACCTCATTACTGAAGACCATCTCAAGGTTTTTTTTTTTTTTTTAACTTGGAATTTTATGCTTCCTGGAGCACAGATACTTACATATAGATGAAGTTCAATAAATTCTGGTTGAAATCAATGAATGCTCAGTAATAAATTTTAAAATACTTAGATATCTATGTGATATCATGTGCACTTTTTAAGGTGGATATAATTTGGTTTCATAGTACACTTTAGATTTCCTCAAATATTTTTAAAGTGTTTTTTTAAATATTTATTTATTATGTATGCAGTGAACAAAAGAGGGCACCAGATCTCATTATAGATGATTGTGAGCCACCATATGGTTGCTGGGAATTTAACTCAGGACTTCCGAAAGAACACTCAATGCTTTATACTCTGAGCCACCTCTCCAGCCCCTCCTCAATATTTTTTTAACTTTGTTCATCAAATGTTCTTTAACTTCATCTGCAATCTGAGTATAATAATTTGATGAATCACTCTTGCAAGAGTTCTGGGGTTCACAGATATTGTAGCTCACACTGCAGGAATTTTTCTGTTATTCCTCAAATTAGTCTTTACCATTCAGGCATTTATACTCACTTACTCTCTGGGACCTAGCAGGGCATGCTATCAGCAGGTTCAAGATGTGACACTGTAGCTACTGCAGCCACTAAGCCCTGTAAGCATGTGCTATGTCCCCTTATAAAAGGCAAGCTCTTCTTGAACCACCCACTCTTGTGTCTTTTCTTTTGCTGTCCCTAGGAGGCTGCCTCTGCACCTCCCGCCAATAAAAATCCAAGCTCTGTTGCATGGTGTGTGTTTGTGGTACTCTTTGTTTCCAACCCACCTAGGTCACCTTCCTCTCATAAATAATTGCAGCTATTAATGAGAGATAACCACTGGTTTCCTTCCTAGAGCACCAGTGATGGGGCTTTGAACCTGGAGAAGGTGAAGATTTGAAGGGTAAAGTTGGGAATGTTCAGGAAATGCTCAGAGCTTGAACAAGTAACATGCTGACTGGCAGACAGTTCACCAGGTGGTAGTTTTAGTCCCAAGTCCCCCATCATGTACCACAGGGGAACTGATATATTACTTTGAGGTATGGGTCATTGCATTTGTTGGTTGCCAAGCTCTAGGAGAAAAAAAAATCATTTACTTGACACATAAACAAGTCCTCAGTATATTTATGTTTGGGTTGGACAATAGCAGAGACACTAAGAACAACCATCAATAAGTGGAACCTCCTGAAACTGAAAAGTTTCTGTAAGCCCAAGGACACAGTCGATAAGACAAAACAACAGCCTACAAAATGGGAAAGATTTTCAGCAACTCTACAAGTAACAGAGGATTGTTCTCTAAAATATATAGAGAACTCAAGAAACTAGAGCCCAAAACCTTGAATAACCCAAATCAAAAAAAAAATGATGTTCAAAACTAAAAAGGGAATTCTCAGCAGAGGAATTACAAATGGCTGAAAGGCACTTGAAAAAATGCTCAACATCTTTAGCCATGAGAGAAATGCAAACCAAAACAACATTGAGATACCACCTTACACCTATCAGAATGGGTAAGAATAAAGACACAGATGACAACCTATGCTGGAGAGGTTGTGGAGCAGAGGGAACACTCCTCCATTGTTGTTGAAGTGTATGTAAACTGTTTCAGCCACTCTGGAATGCAGTACGACAATCTCTCAGAAATCTGGGAATCACTCTCCCCAAGGATCCGGCAATACCACTATTGGGCATACACCCTAAAGATGCACATTCACACCCTATAAGCATTAGCTCAACTATGTTAATAGTAGCATTATTCGTAATTGCAAGAACCTGCAAACAACCTAGATGCCCCCAACTGAAGAATGGATTAACAAACTGTGGAACATCTATCTACACAATGGAGTACTACTCAGCAGTAAGAAAAAATGATATCCTAAAATTTGCAGCAAATGGATTTGGAGAATATCCTCCTGAGTAAGGTCTTACAAACCCAGAAAGATATGCAGAGGATATATCCACTCATTAGTGGACTTTAAGCAAAAAACATTCTTATTTCATTGAAAGGTGATGAGTGAATAAAGTGATTTAAAACACCCACAAAAAAATAACAAAAACAAATCAAAAAACAAAACACGCCTTCTGGTTTGACTGTAGAAATTAGCAGAAATTAGTGGTGGCCATAGTGGATCTGTGGTCATTAGCTGTGATAAACTGTGCTTTCTTCATCTGTAGCTGAGCCTAACCTGGCTTGAGTAGCTTTAGATTTTATCTTTTATATTTCATGCATTTTAGAGAAAAGAGAAGTTTTATTACTGTATTTTTTAGCTATCCTGAATGTTTTGCTTTTTTACATAAATTTTGATATTGATTTTCAAAAAGCAATTAAATAAAAGAAAAAAAGAAAGTGTCACACACAGAGAGAGAGGGAAAGATGGCTTATGATATTCACTTACTACATGCCTTATATTCCCTATAAATGTCAAGGCAAATCTGCAATGCTCACAGGAATTCAGTTCATTTTTTTGCTTTAAAAAAATGTAGCCATCTGATTTGACTGCCAAACTTGAAAGCAAATTCAATTTAATTAGAGAATTCTTTTATAAATGTAATAATAAGCTAAACTATGTTCAGGTGTTTAAAGACAGAACTATCCCACAGTCAAGTTCAATTTTTGAATAAATCTGAAGTGGAGAAAAACACCTTGGTGTCCTATAGCATATCAGTGAAAGAGCAAGAAGTCTCTTTCTTTCTACACCTCATAACTTGCCAACAATGCTGCTTTGTATATACAGGAAAAATAATGTTGTTTGATTTTTTTCAGTCTATGACTTAACCTGACAGTGAACACTATTAAACAGTGAAATTCTCTGAGTGGAATTTGGTTATGTTTATTGTATTTTGTTTACTTTAGGTAAGCCTTCCCAGTGATCCAAGTTGTGTTGAAGAAATCCTGAGGGTGAGTTTGAACATTTATTCTGTGTTTTAAAAAAAAATATTATTTTCTCATACATTACATCCTGACTACAATTTCCCCTCCCCCCTCTCTTCCCACTCCATTCTACCCCTCTTCCAGAGATTCACTCATCCTCCTTTTCCCTTCAGAAAAGAAAATGTCTGCCAGTGATAGCTACTAACATTATTCTATAAGATATAAAACTGAGCAAAAAAATGTATTATGTCTCTGGGTTGGCATTTCCAACTTAGCACAGAGGTTTGGACCCACTCTCAGCCTCACTTAGCCTCAAATAATACACGGGTTTATATTAATTTTACCCACATCAGCCTAGAGCCCAGGCATATAACTTACTAATTCCTTCTTCTTAAACCATAATTCTTATCTTGTTCACCCATGTGGCTCGGTACCTTTTTCTCAACAGCATTTCAGCTTCTTTCTTCTGCATCTCCTGGCATCTCTGCAGTATATCATCTCACTAGTGATTCTCTGGGATTTCTGCAGAGTCTCTCTTGGCTCTGAGATGTTCTCAAAGTTTTCTTAGTCTAGTAGCCCTACCCACAATTCCTGTCTGCCTCTAGCCAATCAGCCTTTGATTAAGCTAGTAGGAGGGACACATATTTACAAAGTACCAACTTAATCCCACTATAAAAAAATCATATCACTGCTGAACATGGCATCCCAGTAGGAGAAAAAGGGTCCCAAGAGCAGATAAAAGGTCAGAAAGAGCCCCTACTACCATTGGCATGAACAAAGTAATCTATTTGTTTAAGTTGTCAAAACTATTCTTCTGTTTCAAGAAATATGATAATGAGGAATCCTTACATTCAGCATCCATGCTCTGCTGATTACATAATCTGCCTCATTTCATACCTCTCATCACGCTGTGCTCTAATGTCACTAAAAGTTATGGCAATTTTTTTTTACTAGTCTGGGGAATAATTTGGCGTCCTAGCCAGAAATGCCTTTCATATTCTATAGGAAACATTCCCTATAACTCGGTCTTTACTGTTAAGCTTGCTGACTCTCAAGGGCATATATATGAGCCTTGAGTTAACTATATATACAGTATAGATATGGAGGCTGTGGTTGGTGTGGCAGTGAGGGAGGAAGGAGAGATTGACAAGTTATGGCATGTATGGGCAGTACTGCTTAGGAGAACAGGAAGAGTTTAAGGGAACAACAAAGTTGAGATGGTGGGCAGTAACCTTTCTGGACGTTAACAAAGCAGTAAAAAATAAAAAGAAAGTGAGAAAAAAGTATTTAACTATTATTTTTTCTCGGTGGGATCATATGGTATTATAGCTTATTCAGTGGACATGATAACCTGGAATTTCTCTTGCTCCCCTGAGGGGGTGGGGGCAAGCATAAATGAAGTCCATCCATCAGGTCTTTTTCTTTATACCCAGAATGCCAGATCCATCTAAGAGTCACCACCTAACCTGTCACAATTGAATTCTCTCCATCAAAGCAGAGCAGCATGATGCTTAAGTGTTTCATACAATGACAGCGAGGGAATTAACTAGAACACCTGTCAGAGTCTGACTACTTAGAGAAGCAGTGGATTCTTTCTGAAGCATGGAAAGGAAGGCAGGCTGCCTTAATAAGTTCATAAAAGTTTGAAGCATTTGAAAATGCCTACTTCAGTTATACTTGGAAGAGAATCTAGGAAAAGTTGGTGTTTTTGGTTTTGGTTGAATGTTAGATTTGCTATTTTTTTTGAGGGAGCATTGATTATATAGAACTTCATTTTGTTCATTTTCTTCAGCAGTGAGAAAATGAATACTTTCTCTTATGGGATTGTAGAATGGTTTATTCCCCATACATGGAACAAAAGTTAACTTTCCACAGTTTATTCTCCAATTTTTATGACTAATTCATAATTTTTTATAGACCACATTAGATGTTACAATAATATGATGTGGGATTTTGATTCATTTTATTAGCATACAAATGCTGCTAGTTTCATCACCTTTTCTGTTTGTAGATTTTTTTCTCCTTTTTATTGTAAAGAAAGTCTCATTTTCTATTCATGTATCCCCTTGTTCAAACTCCCTTCCCCGTCCCGCCCCTCCCAGTCACTCTCTCTTCTCCCCATCTCCTTATCTCCTCCACAGCAAGGACAGGAGGTCCCAAGGTCCCTAGGTGACTTAGTTCAGCATCCACTCCAGGCAAATATGCTTTCCTAACCTCAACATCAAGATTGGGTCAGGTGTTCCTTTGGAGGAAGTGGGACCCAAGGTGCCAGTCCAAAATGTTTCAGATCCCAAGCTGTTCAATGATTGTGTTTTGCAGCTTGGACATGCTGTGCTTTCTGTTTAAAGTCCACTAATGAGTGAGTATATCCCATGCTTATCTTACTGGGTTTGTGATCCCTTGCTCAGGAGGATATTCACCAAATCCATCCATTTGCCTGCAAATTTTAGGATATCATTTTTTCTTACTGCTGAGTAGCACTCCATTGTGTAGATGTACCACAGTTTGTTAATCCATTCTTCAGTTGAGGGGTGTCTAGATTGTTTCCAGGTTCTTGTTATTATGAATAATGCTGCTATGAACATAGTTGAGCTAATGCCTTTGTAGTGCAAATGTGCATCTTTAGGTTATATGCCCAAGTGTGCTACTACTGGAACCTTAGGGAGATTGATTCCCAGTTTTCTGAGAAACAACCATACTGCATTCCAGAGTAGGTGAACAAGTGTACACTCCCACCAACAATGGAAGAGTGTTCCCCTTGCTCTAAAACCTCTCCAGCATAGGCCGTCATCTGTGTATTTAATCTTCGCCATTCTGACAGGTGTAAGGTGGTATCTCGAAGTTGCTTTGATTTGCATTTCTCTGATAGCTAAAGAGGTCTTTGGAGGACTTCTCAAGTGCCTTTCAGTCATTTGTAATTCTTCTGCTGAAAATTCCCTTTTTAGTTCTGAACTCCATTTTTTGATTGGGTTATTCAAGGTTTTGGGCTCTGGTTTCCTGAGTTCTCTATATATCTTAGAAACCAGTCCTCTGTCACTTGTAGGGTTGGTGAAAATCTTTTCCCATTCTGTAGGATGTCGTTTTGTCTTATTGACTGTGTCTTTGGCTTTACAGAAGCTTCTCAGTTGCAGGAGTTCCCAATTATTGATTGTTGTTGTTAGTGTCTGTGTTACTGGTATTATATTTAGGAAGTGGTCACCTGTGCCAATGCTTTGGAGGGTACTTCTCACCTTCTTTTCTATCAAGTTCAGTGTGGCTGGCTTTATGTTGAGGTCTTGGATCCACTTGGATTTGAGTTTTTTGAAGGATGACAGGATTGGGTTTATTTGCATTTTTCTACACATTTCCATCCAACTATGCCAACACCATTTGTTAAATATACTATCTTTTTTCCATTGAGTATTTTGGGCCTCTTTGTCAAAGATCAGGTGTTCATAGGTTTTGGGTTTAATGCCCACATTCTCAATTCAATTCTGTTGATCTACAAGTCTGTTTTTATGCCAGTACCAGGCTGTTTTTATTACTGTAGCTCTATAGTATAACTTGAAGTCAGGGATTTTGATCCTTTCTCTAGTAAGTCTATTTGCCATTTTACTCCACATCTGCCTCCTTCTTAGGGGAATTTTTTTTTTTCAATTCTTCTCATGATCCCTCTGTGCTATTCCAATTAAATTGATTCAAATAAAGGCAAAAAATATTAAGGTATTTAACCTGCCGTGAGATATATGCTAAATAAGGTTTATTATTTGAAAATCTCTTACAGAACAGGGGCTGTTTAGGGAGTAGGAGAAAAGTTAGGAGAAGGGCGGAGAAGTGGAGAGCCAGAGCGAACACCGCTGGACGGTCCTTCCTCCCCATGCCACAGGTCCAGAGCCACACATCTGCTTCCCTCTTCCTGGTATTTCCTTTTTTCGTTGCTCCCCCCAGTTGACCAGGCCCCGCTCGGCTCAACACTCCAGCACAGTTTACTTGCGTAGCTTTGGATTTCCTGCTACAAGGAAACTTTCCCTGTTCTCAGTTACTCTCATGAACCCTTCTGTGCTTTTCAAACTAAACTAATTTAAAAGGTGACCAGATGTGTTGGGAGGGGGAAGAGACCTTGAATAAGGATATATAGGGAAAGCTGAACACAAAGAAAATATATGTGTAGCAATCTTATTTGTGTTTCTACCCTTGATAAGCCATGCTTATGATTCTTATCCTCTGTATAGTTATTGTTAACTCTTCTGCATTTTAAATTCTTTTTACTGTTTTTTTTTTGATAAAT
>PVIH01023435.1:0-24841 GCA_004025045.1 Sigmodon hispidus | reverse complement strand
TGGAACTACAGATACAAGCATAACAAACAGAGTTCAAGAGATGGAAGATAGAATCTCTGAAGTGGAAGACTCAGTAGCTCAAATAGATATATCAGTCAAAGAAAATAGTAAAACTAAAAAAGCCATAACTCAAAATGTTCAGGAAATCTGGGACACCATGAAAAGACATAATTTGAGAATAATAGGAATAGAAGAAGGAGAAGAATACCAGCTCAAAGGCACAGATAATGTTTTCAATAAAATCGTAGAAGAAAACTTTCCTAACCTGAACAAGGAAATGCCTATAAAGATACAAGAAGCTTACAGAACACCAAATAGATATGATCCCCCCCAAAAAGTCAGCGCGCCACATTATAATCAAGCCACAAAACATACAGAACAAAGAAAAAATTTTAAGAGCTGCAAAAGAAAAGGGCCAACTCACATATAAAGGCAGACCCATCAGAATAACGTCTAACTATTCAATGGAATGCAGTATGGCAGTTTCTCAGAAAACTGGGAATCAATCTCCCCAAGGATCCAGCAATACCACTTCTGGGTGTATACCCTGAAGACGCACAGTCGCACTCCAAAGGCATTAGCTCAACTGTGTTCATAGCAGCATTATTCGTAATAGCAAGAACCTGGAAGCAACCTAGATGTCCCTCAACTGAGGAATGGATTAACAAGCTTTGGTACATCTACACAATGGAGTACTACTTAGCAGTAAGAAACAATGATATTCTATAATTTGCAGGCAAATGGATGGATTTGGAGAATATCCTCATGAGGGAGGTTTCACAATCCCAGAAAGATAAGCAGGGGACATAATCACTCCTTAGTGGACTTTAAAAAAAAAGCGAAGCATCTCTAAGCTGCAAACCACAAACACTGAACAGTTTGGGATCTGAAGCACCTTGAACTGGCACTTTGGAGCCCATTCCCTCCAGTGGAACACTTGAGCCAGTCTTGATGTGGGGATGAGGAAAGTGGATTTGCCTGGAGTGGATGCTGAACTAAGCCACCTTGGGACCTTGGGACCTACTGTCCTTGCCGGGGAGGAGATGAGGAGATGGGGAGAAGAGTGACTTGTAGGGGCGGGAGGGGAAGGGCATTTGAAGAAGGGGATACATGGATAAAAAATTAAACTTTATTAATAATAAAAAAAACCAAAAAAAAGAAATGTCTTGAAAATATTCACTGTCCTTACCAGTTATGAAAATGCAAACCCAAACAGCTTTGAGATCCTATGTTCTCCAAGTCAGAATGACAGAGATTGACAAAACAAAGGTCAACAAATTCTGGACAGGATCTGAGGAAACAGAACTCTCACTCCTGTTAGTGGGATTTCAGATTGTCCAGCCACTCAGAAATCATTGCAGAGAAGCATCAAAAACTACAAATAACTCAACTATATGAACCAGGAATGCTTATTCTTGGTATATGCCCAGAGGACTTAATATCCTCTTCCATAGATACTTGCTCAGCCATGTTTATTGCTGTTCTATTCACAATAGATAGGAAATGGGAACAATCTAAATGTCCTTCAACTGACAAATGGATAATTAAACTGGTGTATATAAGATATGGAATACTATCCAGCTGTAAAGAAAAATGAAACTATGAATTTTTCAGGGAGATGGATGGAACTAGAAAATATAACATTGAGAGAGATACACTTGATCCAAAAGACAAATATCACATCTACAGTTCCTAGCTCCACATCTTCATATGTTACTTTATAACTCGAAGTAATGCAGAAACCAGGAAAGCCATAGGATGCTATAGCTGGGGCAGGAAAGCAACAGAAAGGGGAATAGGAAAGTACATGTGGAAGAGGACTTACTGTAGCTGGTACATTGACTAGGGAGTGAGATAAATACAGAAGAAGGAGGGTAGAAGAGCAATAAGGATGTCTAAAACAGTCATAAAGAAACATTATATTCCTACCTTAAATTACATAAAATACAAGTCTGTGTATACATATGTAGATATAATTTAAGTGATAGTTTCCCATTTGGGCTGACTATGCCATAGACTAATGAAGACTTCAACTCTCGGCATGAGAAGCCCCAACTCATAAGAAGCATGAGTTGCTGTCAGGGAAGTCCAAGAGACTCCTAAAACAATTGCTATTGCTTTGGTTGCCTCCCACAGGCAAGTACTGAAGACACTACACACTTCAGACACAGGGCCCAGAGGCATCAGGGCTGGAACTGACCTCCATGAGGACAAGCTTTCCTGTACCACAGGTGCCATGAAAGTCCACAAGGGAGAGAAGCAAGCAAAGGTCCTGTTCAGCTTTGATGCCTAGAAACCACAACAACCAGCATGGCATGGTAACTCTCTTGGTGGTCACTAATTGCTTTCTAACTGCTTAGAACCCACTCAACAAGAAAGAAATCACGACTAGTGTTAGAAACCTAACAAACTACCTGGGGCAATTGAAGTGCTGGGATTAAAGGCATATGTCCTACTTAATTTTATTTTAAATTAGTTTACAAATAGACTAATGGCTTTTTTTTGCACATACTTAATTCTATTAGGTCCTCTCCCCTCCTCTTGGTCCACTCATAGTATTTCTCATTCCTTCTGGATTCTGTTACCTTCACTGACCATGGGTCTTTTTTTCTTTCCTGGCCTCTACCCATACTTATCCCTACATCAAGACACATGTATAAAAAGGAGAAGCTAGGAACCCCATGTGAAAGAAGAAGTGTAGTATTGTCTTTGTGAGCCAAGGTTATCTCACTTAATAAAATATGTTTTCAATTCTATGTATTTTATTGCAAATTTCATAATTAGTTGATATTGGTTTTCAAGACTCTAATAACTAAATAAGAAAAATTAAAACTTATTTTTAAATGGGCTAAATAACTGTAGTGGAATTCCAGTGTTATTTAGGGAAACCTTAGTGGCTCCTGAGAATCAGGACTCCTACAGGACGTGGCTACAATATGTTCTCGGAGAGTGGACCAGCAGCCTGATGTGGGACAGCTCCTCTGTCCAAGAACTGTCTTAAGCTTCAGTATGTATTGTTTGTGTTTATAACCTTCAATAAATATTAATCCTTATCCAATATGTTGCAAGTGAACATTTCTGCAATAAATAACTGACTAGAAATTTCTCAAAAGAGAAAATGGAAATGGCCAGCAAATATTTCAAAATGTGCTCCATTGTGTATATGTAACACATTTTCATTCTCTATTCATCAGTTAATGGAAAGGCTAGGTCATATGCTTGTTCTATTGAGAAACCTCCACACTGACTTCTATAGTATTTGTACTGGCCTACACTCCCACCAACCACTTACAAGGTTGTTGTCATTCCTTTTCTTGATGATGATCATTCTGTGTTGAGATGAAATATTAAAGCAAGTACGCCATATATTTCTTGCTATTAAGCATTCCCCCTCTGGAGCTGTAGGCCAAAATAAACTTTTTCTTCCCTAAGTTGCTTTTGTTCATGATATTTTATCACAGCAGCAGAACATAATTAATACAAGAAAGTATAAGAAAATGTATTATAGTGGCAAATACTAGAATGTTCCAGCAAAATAATTTTATAAAGACAGCAGAGTTCTTTAAAGAAAAAATGTAAATTATATTCTATGAGGTAAAAGTAAACTTACATAAATGTTCTGCCCAAGAATGAAGTAATTTAACAATAGACTGATATCAACATGCCCCAAATTAGAAGTAATATAATTCCAATTATAACTTAAGCACAATTTTCTCTTCAGAAATAGATTCTAGGGGCTAGAAAAATGGTTCGGTTGTTTAAAGTGCTTACTGCTCTGGCAGAGTCTTTGGATTTAGTTCCCAACATCCACACCATGGTTCACAATCATCTGTAATCTCAGTACCAGAAAATCTGATGCCCACTTCTGCCAACTGCAGACTCCTGAATGCACATAAACTCATGTAGTTATACACATAAATAAGATATAACACAGAAGTGAGTTCTAAAAGATAGATGGATGGAGAACAAAGACTATTTTGAGAAGTAAGGACAGGGACAATCTCCTCACTGGGTGTTGAGACATTTGAAGGCAGTTCTAAATTAAAATAGTAAAGCAATGACATTGACAGGACAGTAGACAAGAGCATCTTAACCTTGTGGTGCTTGTGGGAACACAGCATCATAGCCAGCAGCCATCTTCAGTGAAAGAAAGGACTGATTGATCAATAGACTCACTCTGGAAAATTCAAATTTCAACTACACACTCAAAGTATGAATGACTCCTGACTTTACAATGGCATGACTGATTTTTTTTAGCTTTATAGTAAGATTAAAATAACACATAGGAGAAACTTTATTACAAATTTAGAGTTTTGATCTATTTCCTGGATCATGACACAGGAATCAACATGCTGGGAAAGTCAAGTATAGGCTACTGTGAATGCTTTCAGTTCATCTGTAGCTTAGGTACAGTAAATTCAACTTTGACTTTTGATATTTTTAATTAATTTTAGGCTTTGGGGAATATAAGTGCATCATAAGCCAAGGAGAACACAGTATACTCCAAAGAGAAAACAGCCGACCTGGGCTGGGTAAGAAAGTTAGCTGAGCATGTGTTAGTAAGCAAGTCAGAGAGGTCAGTAGCTTTCCCCATGGTCCCTGCCTCTGCGTTCCTGCTTTGTGCCCTGCCTTCCTTCAGGGATGGATTATAACCCAGAAGGGTGAGCTTCAATAAACTCTTTCCTCTGTAAGTTCCTTTTGGTTATTGCATGTTGTAGCAGCAAAAAGCGAACTAGAATAGATGATGACATGGAGAGAAGTGACAGTCTGGTCATCCCTTCTCAGCTTTTCTGCTAAGGATGCTCCTTCGATGCTGGTTGGTGGTGGTGGTGCAGCAGCAGTGATGATGGGCCTGCATATGTGTGAGAGCATGCATGCCAAGGTGCACACTATGGAAGTCAGAGGACAATGTCAGTGCGCAGACCCAACTTTCAATTTTGTTTGAGACAGGGTTTCTAATTACTAATTACTGAGGATACCGGGCTACCTATCCCTGTTGATTTCACCATAGCAGTACACACATGGCAGACCCATGCTTCCATGTCTGGCTTTCCATGGACTCTAGAGGTCTGAACTCACCTCCTCACACTTGCCAGCTTTATCTTTAGAACATCTTTTTAAAGGCCTCCTTCACAAAGGTTGTGGCTGCACCCTTCCTAAGACTTGCCATCTCTGCTCTGTTACTTGCACTTTAAGAACATATTTTAAAAATTCTTTGGCTAATGTTGCTGATTAGGAACACGACAGCTATAAACTTCATGCCCCTCCTTTTCAGAACAGACGCTCCACAAATTTTGGGTGTCTGGTGAGTTCAGAGCAAAGCCATTCTAAACAAATTAGATTTCAAACCAGCCTCTCCAGCTAATAATTTCAACCACACAAAACCCTGTTTTTGTTTGCAATACAGTACCACAAAGAACCCATACTCTGTTCTCCAGCTCACATTATGATCTGCTATAAAAAGAATGAATATTCATAAATCTTTTTTACTGCACCAATTTTAATGTTTCTAAGTGGTGATTACCACCTGACTACCAGGGCAGGCAAAAGAGTGAAGGAATCTCCAGATACTCTAAGATTCTGGGGCCACATGGATATTTTAGGAGGGAAGGCCCAGGAGAAGTTTCACATGCTGAATTTGGCCTTGAACACCAATGGTTTGAGGAGGCTTTCCATGAGGGCTCCAGACACTTTGGGATAAGAATGTCCTGAAATGTAGTTTTTTTCAGTGTCTGGGAACGTGAGCAGGAGTGTTAAGCATGGGTTATGTCATATGGAACACAGCACACGGCCAACCTTTCTGAGATTTACCAGATGGAACATACAGTTTGAAAAGCTTAGAAACATCTCCCATGATGTCTATGCTTTCTATAATTAAAGTCCCCCCAGGCTCTGACAGCTGAGCCGTGTCTTGGCTCCAACTGTCTATATCCGAAGCTACTGAGACATCATCCAGCTACCTGAGAAGATGTGAAAGCTTGACACTGTCCAACAGGAAAAAGAACATACTAGAAACTCAGAATGCCTCAGAACCTCTAACCAATAAAGAACATAAGAGCTAGGAAAGAACATGCCCTTCCAGATGGTTCTACCTGAGTTGCAAGGGAGCTGAGAAAACTAAACATCAACTTCCTTCATCAACTGGCAAGCCATTGCTCCTGGAATATGTTAATTCCCACTAAGGAAAATGCACCGAAGAAGTAAGACAGGTGCTGGTGGAGGGAAGTTGGATCCCTGTGTCTTGAGTGATGAGGGCAGGGGAATAAGGATGGAGTTGAAAATTCGGCAATTTCTCTCCAGGCCTTTCAACACAATGTCTTAAGTGATCCATCCAGGGAGCATTTAGACCGATGAAAGCCACTGGAGGAATGGCAAGAAGAACAAGCCGGGCTCCCTTCTGCGGGAACCCCAGCCACAGTGTCTTTTCCACATGTGCATCCTTCACTGGCCACTCAGTGGGCCAGACTGGACAGTGGGCTTGCCCCTCCATGGTGCCAAGTCCTAACTCAGCATCTGCAAAGCAGTACGCCTGCCTAGGATCTAAGAAAGCTGCCTTTCCTCAGCTGTGCTCAGAGCCAGCTCCATCAGGTGCTTACTGTTTCCATGCATTTCCAACAGAAACGATTCCATACTGCTTCTTCTCTCATCCATTATTACTTCTCTGCTTTCCTGTGCCAGCGAATGTCCTGACCATGGACTCCCAGGTTCGCTGTTTCTTACTCCCTCACCATTCCCTTTATAACCTGCTGCCAGATCATTTTCATATTAGCCACCTGGATGCTTCCTCCCAAGATTCTACCCAATTCCAGTGCCAGCCTGGTTCCATGTAAGCCTCTGTCCCTTTCATCCAGTCCAGTCCCTGGGATGGTGAGGAAATCTTTCAGCCACTGTCTAAAAATGCCCAAGGCCCATGGAAGGATATGGGATGCTAGTATCCAGAGAAGAGACCAACACCATGTGACATTTAATAAGAACAGATGGAAGGAGGAGGAAGAGGCCATGGAAATTGGACTGATGGGTCTTTTGCTCCTTCCAAAGGCCTCAGAAGTATGTGACACTAACCTACGACAGGTGTCATGGCCAGTGCCTGCTGTAGCATTCCATGGTTCCTGTTGCCTTCCTTAGCTGTTTTCCAAAAACAGTTCCTAGTATATGCTCCCTCCAATCAACAGAGACCTGGTCCTCTAGTTCCAGAGGCCTCAGCCTCTTGCAGCCTAGAGTAACTAAGTGTAGTAGGACCAGAAGATCTTGTAATTTAAGCCCATGCCCCAGGTCCTAGCCTGATGTGAGATGTCTTTCTATAGACTATAAATATCATTCATTAATAAAAAAGACTGTGCGGGCCTATGGCAGGGCATCTTAGAAGTAGGCAGGAAATCTGAACATATATATATATATATATATATATACATACATACATACATACATAAAAGAGGGCAGAGTCAGACAGAGATGCCATCCAGCCACCCAAAAAACAAGATATAAAAAAATAAATAAGCCTTGGGCCATGTGCCAAGACAGATTAATAAAAATAGGTTAAAGTAAGATGCAAAAACTAGCTAACAATATGCCTAAGCTATATGCCAAACAAAATATAATTAATATAATCTTCTGTATGTTTCTGTGGGTCTGCAGGTTTATATCATAGGCCAGACAGGCCAAAAATTCATTCTACAAATGTTGTCAAACTTGGGGCACCAGAAATTGTAGAATTATTTATTTGTAATTGATTATATAAAGGATTAATATTTATTAAGGAGTTATATAAATATTTATTTATTGGTATAAATTAAATTTTAAGATAATTTTGGGAGAGTGGAACTGTTTTATGCCATGTGATGAATCTCTTTGAGAGAAACAAACAGGAAGGAAGGTTAGCATGTAATGGGGGCGGGAGGGTGGGGGTGAGGGGGTGGGGAGTGGAGGGTGCTGTTTAATTAGGGCTGGCCATGCTTTATTTAGGGTCTTGAGACTTTTAAGCTATGCCTTCAGGCCTTTCTCAGTAATGGCTGAATTTCAGTACAATAACCCCAAATAGCTATCTCTTACAGCCATTTGTCTACATTATCTCCAGGCCTCTGTGGGTATCCACCCAGATGTGTTGGTTATAAGCTTTGCCTTCTTACTTTCCTTTAACCAATGCTCTCTGCCTTGCCTGAGATCACCTTCTAGAAACTAGCATAAATTACCTCACGTGAATCTTAATTCTGATTCTAGAGATTTCCCCACCTACCCGCACAGGCTAAGCATTATTTTCTCTGGCCTTCAAAGCACAACTGCATGAAGCCCACATCATACAGCAAGCATCAGCACTGTGTTGACGATGAAACATGGCTTTGGGTACACTTAGTAACATTTCCGTCATGTGGCTGATGCCCAGAAAAGCTCCAACTCAACCTCAAACTTTTGACTACAATGCTACACCAGGGCTTTGTACGGAAAATTCTTCCTCTATCTCTCCCACACACATGTCAAAGCTTGAGGCAGCTGTTCATTCTGGAGGTCAGTCCTAGGAGAGAGGAGGGTACATAAAGGGGGCATTTATAGTGCAATATCTCTCATCTAGACAGGCCTTATGAGGAGCCATGTTAATGTACAGAAGAGATACTGTATGCTTCTACATGAGCTCTGTTCCTGGGCTTGTCTTTTAACTTTTAAAAACCTATTTCTCCTATTTCTTGTCAAGCATTATACATAGTTATTAACACACACTCCCAAGTTCATGAAAATTGATTGTAAAAGCCTCTGCCCCTGACACACACATAAAGTATGCCTATATTGTGAATTTGCTGTAGCAAAAGACACACAAGAGAAAGTGAAGCAGTATACCCAGGGCTTCCAGAACATATTTCCCTTTCTCTACCTCAATCAGTGTTTCTTAATAAGAACCCACATTGCTAAACTTATTTCACTCCCAATAAACCACTGAGATAGTCTCAGTCTTGGCAAGCCCTGACTCAGTTCACGTTGCATAGCTATGGAAACGGAGCTTCAGAGGGGATAGGACTCACTGGCAGGGAGTGGCACAGACAACTCGTTTATTCCTAGTGCCTTGGCTTGCCTACTACTCCCTTTTGTTCTGCACAGAGGCCAGACAGACAGACTCAAGAAGCCATGGCAGGCTTCCATAAGCTGGGCAGACCCCAGTACTAGGCCTGATTCTTACACAAGGGACTCTCACCAGAAGCCCAGCCATGGACTTCATGGCGTCTTATAATTTTTCTGTATTCCCCACCATGCCTAGCACTAAATAAATATTTGCTGACTACTCATTCCAGCCTTGCTTCCAAGTTCCTCTGGCCTCTTATCTAAGTCTGGTACCCACCCTTGCTTTTTAGACTCCCCCCTTTCTCTCAACTACCAAAGTCTGAATTTGGCAATAGAAGAAATATATTTATAGGGACATGTACTAGTATAAAAAGAGCAAGTACTGAGGTCAGGGCCAGTTAAGCAAGGAGAGGAGTCTTGATACCTTTCATGACAAATAATACCAAGAAATTCACACTGGTCTCTGAAGAATTATTTTTGGTATACTACATAATAAATATGATATAATGGGACCATGTAATAGTTAAAGACATAATCTCCAGGCTTGGTGTCCTGGGTAAATCCTGGATCCTCATGCCTCTATTCTGTATCTTAGAATATTTCTCTGTAAACTAGGTTGTAACTACCAGCTATGAGACTCTTGTCTGGCTGATAGCAGGTACTCCCTAGGTGATGGTCATGTCCTATGCCATCAGCATTTTCCCACGAGATCACTTGTCATTACTGGTCCACTATGAGGAGGCAAAGCTGAGCAAAAGCAAGTGCAGTACATGAGTCCTACAGCTGACATTTCAACACAGGTAAGACTAACCACGTCCTGCCCATGTATATAACCTATTTACAGATTCAATCATCTATTTGCTTTAGCTATTCTTCTAATATGAAGAACCAATTATTGTCACTCCCCATTATACTTTCAAAGCATTCATTAGATGAAAATTCCTTAAGGTAAAACACTAGGCAATAAAGAATTCCTAATTTTCTAAGGGCTCAGATAGACTGGCAAGGTTCTTAAGTCTGGTAGCTCAGCGGCTAGTTTTTAACTTTGATTAAATATAAGATGGTTTATAATCTGTTGGATATTCCAGTTGAGTCACTTTATAAACTTGTGAAATTTGGTAATGTTGGAAAAATCTCATTCACAATGGTAAAATTGTTATAAAATTTTCTCAAACATTTTTGAATTCTTGCTTGAGATTTATCTGTGAGGTCTGTCTAGGGCAAGTGTGGGCTGATGAAGGCAAATGCTTCATTCTTCAGTAGGATGTTGACCTTAGAGATAGCCTTTCACTAACTTCAAGATAGTGATTCTGGTTTGAGAACATCGCATCAGGAAGGACTCTGGCTCAGCAGTGATGAGGGTGAAGGGATAATGCCAAGTGTTCAGCAATGATGAGGGTGAAAGGATAATGCCAAGTGTGGGAAGCCAATGAGGCAGGCTGGTAGGGCAACCATGGCTTCTCAAGTTTCAGAGAAGTTTGGTTATCTAGGAATTAGCTGAGATTGACAGGGAGGGTCCTTTCTGGTTTCAGCCAAAGCACCAAAACAAAATAGATGCCTGCACATAGCAGCTCGCAGGCAACAAAGCTAGATGTTTCCAGAACACTTACCAGATGTTACCCAGTCAGGATGGGGGTGGTGGGTAGATGGGGGGATGGATCAACAATGCAACAGGTATAAAGATTCACTCTCCCAGGTATCTATAATACAGCTATAACACTCATGACTGGTAAAGTGGAAGCTTCCCAATTTCAAGGCCAATGCAAAAGCAGAATCACAAAGTAGCGTTCACAGGACCCCAGACAGGCATTTTTTTTCTATTGTTTCAAAATGAGGATCCTGCAAAATGACATGCAAAAAAGTTATCAGCATGCAGTTGGCCATGTGAGATTTCCCATGGGTTGTTATTCTCTCCTAACTCTACTGCTCAGACATCAGAGGGTGGCTGGTTACAAGCACAGAGTCGGTTCCTTTCCAAAATCAATATGAAGCTTCAGAGGAGGTTATCAGCATGAACTCTGGAGAAGAATGAGGATGCAAAGTGAATGGGAGACTTGAGTCTCTGAATGGGTGCTTTCAATGATTTGCTGGCAAGAAGCACATTCAGGGAAACCAGGTTGGTTCTCAATTCCCCTTTAAATAAATTATAAATGGCTGCTCCTGATGCTTAGACACATGGGTCCCAAATGGCCCGGTAATTCATTAGCTTGGATGGAGAAAGCACATTTCTTCGTAATAAACTGGTCTCATCCTGCTGCAACCTCCAAGCTCATTCCAACCTGAGAAAGAGTGCTGTGCTGAAACGTAGCTTGACTCAATTCAGAATTTACTCCACCTAAGATCCTGCAATCGGGACTTCTCCTTGGTGAATATTTCTATAGAAACTCATCCCTAGGACAAGCTATTAATTGAAGGAGTTTATTTATCCTATAGGTTTGATAATCAATCATCGGATTTCAGCACTTGCTTTGTGGGATTCCATCTCATCACTTGCTACAGTATATATTATTATTCATTATATAAGTTTGTTAACGGTGTATTTATTTGAGTGAGTCTCCCTCTAAATAAAGGAGCCTTATAAAGTTTTTTTTTTTAAATAAAAGGTTTATTTTTACACCATCTATTTGCTTTTCTATGCTAAACCTCTGTTGACGGCTCCAGGGCAGTGTGCAAACCAAATTCTTGTGTCTCAGGATGGGGGTGATAAAAACAGCTGCAAGGCCCTTCAGCAGATTTGGGATTTTGTAACCCTGTCAGTCACATTCTTGTGGAGTTGGGACAGGGTGGCTGGGAGAGATTAGGAACTGGAGTGGATAACTTTCTACCTACTGCAGAAAAATTCTTTCAAATTTATGCAAGCATTAAATTGTCCCTGATATTTTTGGACATCAAGCAGGTATTAAAGCATGCATGCCCCTCAGTGTTGGTCCAAAGTTTTGTCAACATTTTTGGCACACAGTGTCTAGGCCTTGAGGTGAAAAATGTTTTTAAGGAAATTATGTTGTTTCATTTGCTCTTTTCTCCCTCTTACACCCGTGTGGTATAACTTAAGTGTGGATTCTTTTTCCCCAAAAAATGAATTTTGGCAGGCCATTAGTCCATAATGTGGTTTAATGCCTTTGGGTATTTTTTAAGCATGTAAACGGCCAAGATATTTAGGTTTTTGGAGGTTGAGAAACTGTGCACGCACTTTAGCAACTTTTTCCAGCTAAATTTGGTATGCATATTTACTGCACATGTGTATTATATGATAGGGGACTGATTAGACTTAAAATGAGTTGAGGAAATACCAAATATGTGTTCCCAGAAGGGAATGGCACACAGAATCTGAGCTAATGTGTTCTCTTGTTTTCCCTGGAGAGTAAGGGTTGCAGCTAAGGAAGACGTTATCTCTGGCTCGTTTTTCACTCCTCCTTGGTACCACAGACACCAGACATGACAACCTTTTCCAATCCTGCTGCCCAGCTCAGAGCCACACGGGATCCACAGGGAGGGCTGAGCATTAGAGATTGTGTGTTTCTGCTTCTGTCTCCTATGGAACCAGTGTCACCATCCTGCAGTGTCACCATGCATTTACCTTGCAGACATGAATCTTGGCTCTTCCCAATGCTGACGTTACCCACAGACAGAACCAGAACCCTGAGCAAATATTCCAAAAATAATGAAAACACATTATAGCCTAATCCTGTGTCTAGATCATTGAAAACTAACAGTTATTACCTCATTTGAAAGTAATTTTTAACAATTAGCTTAGGAAAGTATTTTATGAATTTTTTTTTTTTGCTAGCCTTACACAAACTAAAACTTTTTCATGTAATCAATTAAATCTGGCACTGTAGCATCAGGCACTCATTAGGTCAGGCTGCTTGAAATTCATGTACAATCTCTTCCTTATGGGGGTGTCTGCTAGAGCTCTTGAGTTAGCACTGGGATGCTGGCAACATCCTCCAAGCATCTCAGACACATTGTCTCTCTGAACCTGAATTTTTTAATGGTGGTTAAGCATGTTGTCTGCTTTAGTTTCCTGTCTATCTTCATCATGAGCCAGCACCTGTTTCCAATAAATTATACACAGAACTGTATCAGCAACACCTTGGCAACAGCTGCCACCTTTAAAAGCGGAGTGCCCTTGAGGACAATACACCTGTGAACACATAGCATGTTTATTTAGCTGAAAGCCAAAACTCCAAGTTACATAAAGCAATTATCTAAAGCCTAATGTATGCCCATTATTAACACAAAATAACTCTGTTCTTAAAAACCAATAAAAATCTATTTAAAGGATTTTTCCAAATCCCACTGAAATCTGTACTCAACTAGAGACGGGGTCTTAACCTAGGATTTAAAATTCTAATAGTGGGCAAGGCAGAGGTTTGTGTGTGTTCTAATATTCTGAGCTCATGCTTAGAATGCAGGGAATGAGCCTGCATGGTGGCATGGCCAAAAGCTTTAGACTTTGCACAAAGACATGTGTATTTAAAATGATTTTTGTTACAAGTCATTGAAAAAAAAAGTTTGACTGTGGTCTGCAGGTTAAAAAAAGGAATAGATTGTTTCCCTTTGTATTTAAAGGTAGGAATAGTTCCTCTGGATACCTTTCTTTGTTTATTCAACCCTCCTTAAACTTCTGGTTTATTACCTAATAGGGCTGCCCTTCGGGGAATGGGGTTAGCCGGACACTAATGGAAGCAGAGGCAGTATCGGGTAAAACCCTTCACATGGTCATCTTGCTGTATGAAATCTCTAGTCAAATATAGTCTACTTCGTGCAATTCAACTTTAGGATGTTTAATATGTGGCCTGTTCAAGAAATAAGATCACATATGAAAAGGTAAAAACAGAGTATGAGTGTTTCTCAACTTACCAGACTGCATCCTAATGAAGGCATTTTAAGTTGACAATCTAAGCCAAAACAAAGTTTTTACATTAGCTAGCATTGGGCAAAATCATCTGACACAGAGCCTACTTTATACAAATGTTAAGTCATGGGTAATGAGACAATATTGTACTGAATGTGGAATGCAGAATTATTGTATGGATAAACTTAGGTACCACTTTACAGTCAAAAGAATAATTGTTTAAACAATTGTGAGTCAGACACTATCTATGTTGCTATGGTTTCTCTTCTCTGCAAGTCTCATGAAATCTGAATGGTTTTGAACTATATATACTTCCTGGTACATCAATCATGTCTGTACTTCCAGTTCACATAAAACTGATGGGCCTATCATCACCGAGGGGCAACGGTGATTTAATACTTTTGTTTGCCTGAATTCAAATGCTGAAAAGAGCATGATGGCTTCAGCTCTCTCCATGGCATTTTGGATTCACACATTGCATATGCTAGTGACAGAGACCTGCTTTAAGCAGAAGAAAAGAAGTCAGATCTGTGGTTTGTGATGAAGGCCACAACACAAACCATCATGTGTTCCTGAAACTGGCAGTGATGAAATACGAGGCAGACTATTGGAGATGAAGAAAACACTCAATGTGGGATCACTGGCCATGACTGGTGGCTGAGTCTTCCTTGCTACAGATCTTAACTGCTGAGCCACCTCTTAGCCCCATGCTTTCATTTCTAGCAACTGTATTTGAAGACCTGGCCAAGCACCAAAGCCACAGGCACCAAGAGGAATTGAGTGGGTGGCTGCTTCTGCCTGTCAGGCCCTCAGGAACACTTGTGCATGCCCTAAGCACCTGTGGCAAGAAATCAAGGTCTTGGAGATGACTGATCGTGTCACAACTGGATTTAACTGGCCTGTGTGGAGTACTCCCTCCGCTTTCGGTCAGTTGGAGGACAATTTTGGGGCATCAACAACAGAGAAGTGACCAAAGCTCAAATAGACTTCAGATGTGAATACATTTTGCAGATTTCAAGTGGAGTCACTTCCTGACCCCTGGCCTCCAGAGCCTCACTAATAATAGATGCCTTTACTTTTCTTTTTTCAGGTGACTAGGATTGCTGTAAGTTTGAACACCCAATATAAAATGTAAAATGCAGCCATAGCAGTGGTTTCATTGTCAAAACCCCAGCAAGCATTCCAGCCTGCCTAATTCCCCACAAGCCTCACTTAAAGGGTAAGAATATCCTTTAGCCAGACCTGACTGGGGCCGGGGGTGGAAGAAGGTATAAGACATCCTTCTTTGATTTATTTTCTTGGTTATGCCTGTAAATGTGAGAGGCACCCAGTTTGGATCCCAGGTTCGTAGAAATCATCCAGAAACAGGTTTAGAAAGAAGAGAAGGTTTCTATCTTCCTGGAGAGTTTGTCTTTATTGAAGGTCAGAAAATTTACAGCCCCCTATGCTGTGTGTATGGGAAATAAATAAGTGGGGACTTCTCACAGGAGACAAGATTGACTATATTTTGGAGACACTGATTTCTAAATATTGAAAGGGTAATGTGAAAAGCATTTTGAAATCCTATTGGTTTTTGTGCCTGCTTGTCAGAGTTCCCACTGGTGATGAAACCATGCCAAGTGTAGATTTAGTGCCTGTCATGAAATGAGACCTGGGCTTGTGGCTGCCTGATAACTGTGATAATAAATTCATCCATTAATTTCTTTCCTGTTTTCCTACACAAGTAACATTACACCAAAATGCTATGCTGGTGGATGAAAAGATTCATTTTCCATCAGACCTCACTCTGTATGCGTGTGTGTGTGTGTGTGTGTGTGTGTGTGCGCGCGCGCGCGCGCGCGTGCGCGTGTGTGTAATGTGTTTATTCACATCTTCTCTGGGAAATGTAATATGCTGCTATTTCCCCAAAATTGCACGCATGTAATACAAAGGTTAGAAATGAGGTCACCCAGGACCATCAGAAGCTCTTACAGAGAGTAACAGGCTCCATGATTAAGGACAAATGCATTGATACTATATTCATAATGAAGACAGTGCAGTAAGCTATATATGAAGAATGAGACAAAACTAGCCCTCATCTTCAAAGTGCCCCACCAATAAATGAGGCCAAGAT
Source organism: Sigmodon hispidus (assembly GCA_004025045.1). Lineage (NCBI taxonomy): Eukaryota > Metazoa > Chordata > Mammalia > Rodentia > Cricetidae > Sigmodon > Sigmodon hispidus. Next base: position 8,822 of record PVIH01023435.1, on the reverse strand, counting down.
TATTTACACACTATTGCTAGTTTTGTTTATTTGTTTGTTGAACTTGGTTACATGGTTGCATTTTTATTATTTGAATCTAGGCCTAATGCATAAGAGAAAAACAATAGATTTTTTTTATAAAATTTATCTCGTTACATTTGACTTGAGAGAATGTTTCAGCTTTGAAGCGTCACACCTACGTGGGTCATGATTTTCTTCATAAATGGATGGTTTTAGATCAGATTTAAGAGTTCTTAGTATCCATGCAGTGGTGCAGCCAGCCTGCCCTTCTCATTTCCATGCCTTCCTGTGGGGCTGCAATGTTGTCCGCTTCTTCGCCCCCTCCTCTTTACCTTGAAGTCAGGGCAGCCAATCAAGAGGACCAGAGAACTTTCCAACCATGCTCTACTGCATGTGGGGATGTATTAAAATTGTTTTCATCTTCTGCAATGCAGAAGAGACAAAGAAGATCATGGTCCTCCGAGCAAGCACAGAGTTCTTGCTCCAGACCTGGCAGCAACCTGTTTGGAACCACCAGCCCTTGCTTTAAGAGGGCACACCCATACAGACCTTTGTGTCAAGAAGTTTATTTCTTTTATTTTTAAAGAAATAAACTTTAGCAAGTTTTTCAAAACCCTATGAAAAGAACCAGTGTGGATTTTATGAATAAGATCAGCAAAGTAGCCAAATACAAAATGAACACCAGCAATCAGTAGCCTTAATATACAAGGATAACAAACAGAATGAAGGAGGAATGGGAAAGGCAATCTCATTCACAATCACAACTACAAAACCAACCAGACAGTCAGAACGTAAAGTAACTGGGACTGAACACCCGAGAAAAGAAGTAAAAGGCCTCTGTGATGAGACATCCAAGCACTGAAGAAAGCAACTGAGGAAGACACAAGATGGAGGGAAGACCTCCATGCTCGCTCATGAACTAAAAGAATCCATGTAGGAAAATGATGCTCTTATTCAAAACAATCTACAGATTCAATTAAATTCCTATCACAATGAAAGCAAGCAAACAAAAATTTGTATGCTGCTTTTGGTCTTGGTGTTTGTTCACCAGAGAAATGTAGATTAAAAACATATTGAAATGCCATTCTTTCCCAGTCAGAACAGCAATCATTAAAAAGCCATAGCAACAAATGTTGGTGCATTTTCAGAAGAACTGTTATACTTTGAAAATGTAATCTTGGGGACCGGGTGCTATCTGCAGAGTGAGTCCCAGTGCACCCTGTAGCAGGCACAGATAAAGTCTGCCTGTCACCATACCCACAGCAGCTGCTGAGGGAATTTGCACAGCAGATAACAGATAATGATGGAGGTCCCTGAAGGACAGACTCAGTCCCCGCCCAGAGAAGTGAAAAGAGGCACACAAGCCCAAGTGCCACAACTGACCAGCAGCCAGATAATCGTGAACCACTGAAGCCATGGGCAAACATCAGTGCAAAAACTTACATAATAATACAAAGAACAACAAGGTAACTCCAGAAGAAAACAGCGATCTTACAAATACAAGACCTGAACTGAGCAATGAAGAGGAAACAGAAGGAAGCAACACCAAAAATTCCTTTTTGATGATCATCAAAGCTCTCAAAAAAGATATGAAAAATAACCTTAAAGAAATAGAAGAAAATACAAACAAAAAATAGAAAGAGATGAACAAATCTATGAAAGAAACATGCCAGGAACTAAAAGCTGAAATATAAGCAATAAAAAAGGCACAAAATGAGGCAAAGATGGAAATAGAAAATCTGAAGAAAAAAGCTGGAACCACAGTTACAAGCATAACAAAGAGAGTTCAAGAGATGGAAGATAGAATCTCTGAAGTGGAAGACTCAGTAGCTCAAATAGATATATCAGTCAAAGAAAATAGTAAAACTAAAAAAGCCATAACTCAAAATGTTCAGGAAATCTGGGACACCATGAAAAGACATAATTTGAGAATAATAGGAATAGAAGAAGGAGAAGAATACCAGCTCAAAGGTACAGATAATGTTTTCAATAAAATCATAGAAGAAAACTTCCCTAAACTGAAGAAGGAAATGCCTATAAAGATACAAGAAGCTTACAGAACACCAAATAGATATGACCCCCCCCCAAAAGTCAGCACGCCACATTATAATCAAGTCACAAAACATACAGAACAAAGAAAAAATTTTAAGAGCTGCAAGAGAAATGGCCAACTCACATATAAAGGCAGACCCATCAGAATAATGTCTAACTATTCAATGGAAATGATGAAAGCTAGAAGGGCTTGGTCAGAAGTTATACAGACGCTAAAACAGCATGGCTGCCAAACTAGAATACTATACCCTGCAAAATTATCAATCACCATAGATGGAGTAAACAAGGTATTTCAGGACAAAGTCAGAGTGAAAGAATATCTATCTACCAATCCAGCACTACAGAGAGTATTAGAGGGAAAACTACAACCTAAGGACCCCAGATACACCCACAAAATTACACACAATCAATAAGTCCATAGAAGAATACCCCAGAGAAAGGAAATACAAACAAGTTACCACCAAAAATGGCAGGAAATATGAATCAATGGTCACTAATTTCCCTTAATATCAATAGTCTCAACTCTCCTATAAAACGTCACTCACTAACAAGATGGATACAACAACAGAAGCCATCCTTCTCTTGCCTACAAGAAACACACCTCAACTGCAAAGACAGACACAGGCTTAGAATAAAGGATTGGGAAAAGATTTTCCAGTCAAATGGTCGTAAGAAACAAGCAGGGGTTGCAATCCTAATATCTAACAAAGTAGACTTTAAGCTAAAAGCAATTAAAGGGACCAAGATGGTCACTACTTATTCATCACAGGAAAAATTGGTCAAGAGGATATTTCAATCTTAAATATTTATGTCCCTAATATAAGGGCACCTACTTATGTAAAAGAAACACTGCTAAAGCTCGAATCCCACATCAATTCTTATACCCTAATAGTGGGAGACTTCAATACCCCACTTTTAACCCTGGATAGATCAACCAGACAGAGTGTCAACAGAGAAATAAGGAGTCTAAAAGTGGTTATGATGCAAATGGATTTAATAGATATCTACAGAAGTTTCCACCCAAAGGCAAAGGAATATACATATTTCTCAGCTCCTCATAGAACTTTCTCCAAAATTGACCACATAATTGGTCATAAAGCAAATATCAACAGATACAAAAAAAATGGAAATAATCCCTTGAAACATATCGGACCACAAGGGCCTAAAGTTAGAATTCAACAACATCAAAACCCAAAGAAAGCCTACCAACTCATGGAAACTAAACATCAATCAGCTGAACCATCTTTGGGTAAAGGAAGAAATTAAGAAAGAAATCAAAGTCTTCCTAGAATTCAATGAAAATGAATCTACAACCCATCCAAACTTGTGGGACACAATGAAAGCAGTCTTAAGAGGAAAATTCATAGCCTAGATGCCTACATGAAAAACCTAGAGAAATCCCACACTAGAGACCTAACAGCTCAGCTGAAAGCCTTAGAACAATTAGAAGCGAACTCACCTAGAAGGAGTAGATGGCAGGAAATAATCAAACTTAGAGCAGAAATCAATACAATTGAAACAAAAAGAACAATACAAAGAATCAACGAATCTAAGAGTTGGTTCTTTGAGAAGGTTAACAAGATAGATAAGCCCTTAGCCAAACTAATAAAAAAACAGAAGGTGTTCAAATCAACAAAATCAAAAATGAAAAGGGAGGGATAACAACAGACCCCCAGGAAATACAGAGAATTATCAGATCATATTTTGAAAATCTGTATTCCACAAAAAGGGAAAACCTAGAAGAAATGGACAGCTTTCTGAACAGGTACCATCTACCAAAATTAAATGAAGATCAGATTAATTACCTAAACAGACCTATAATCCTTAAGGAAATTGAAACTGTCATTAAAAACCTCCCCAAAAATAAAAGCCCTGGTCCAGATGGTTTTAGTGCCAAATTCTACCAGACATTCAAAGTAGAATTACTACCGTTATTCCTCAAACTATTTCACACAGTAGAAACTGAAGGAATATTGCCAAATTCCTTTTATGAGGCCACAATCACCCTAATACCCAAGCCACTCAAAGACACAATAAAGAAGGAGAATTACAGACCAATGTCCCTCATGAATATTGATGCGAAAATTCTCAACAAAATTTTGACAAACCTTATACAACAATGTATAAAAGATATCATCCACCATGACCAAGTAGGCTTCATCCCAGAAATGCAGGGCTGGTTCAACATACGAAAAACTGTAAATGTTATCCATCATATAAACAAACTAAAGGAACAAAACCACATGATCATATCCTTAGATGCGCAAAAAGCTTTTGACAAAATCCAACACTCCTTTATGATTAAAGCCCTGGAGAGATCAGGAATACAAGGAGAATACCTAAATATAATAAAGGCAATTTACAGGAAGCCGACAGCCAGTATCAAACTTAATGGAGAAAAACTCAAAACAATCCCACTAAAGTCAGGAACTAGACAAGGATGTCCTCTCTCCCCTTATCTATTCAGTATAGTTCTCGAAGTTTTAGCTAAAGCAATAAGGGAACGAAAAGAGATTAAGGGGATACAAATTGGAAAAGAAGAAGTGAAGCTATCTCTATTTGCAGATGATATGATTGTATACATAAGTGACCCACAGCTGATAAACACCTTCAGCAATGTAGCAGGATACAAGGTAAACTCAAAGAAATCAGTAGCCCTTCTACACACTAAAGATAGAAGAGCTGAAAAAGAGATAAGGGAAACATTACCCTTCATAATAGCTGCAAATAGTATTAAGAATCTTGGAGTAACTATAACAAAAGAAGTAACAGACCTATTTGTCAAAAATGTTAAATCAACAAAGAAAGAAATTGAAGAGGATATCAGAAAATGGAAAGCTCTCCCATGTTCCTGGATTGGTAGGATCAACATAGTAAAAATGGTATTTCTACCAAAGGCAATCTACAGATTCAATGCACTGCCCATCAAAATCCCAACACAATATTTTTGGACCTTGAAAGAACAATATTCAATTTCATTTGGAATAACAGGAAAGCCAGGATTGCAAACACAATCTTACTCAACAAAAGAATCTCAGGAGGTATCACCATCCCTGACTTCAAGCTATACTATAGAACTACAGTAATAAAAACAGCCTGGTACTGGCATAAAAACAGACTTGTGGACCAATGGAATAGAATTGAGGATCCAGACATTAACCCAAAAACCTATGAACACCTAATCTTTGACAAAGAGGCCCAAAACATTCAATGGAAAAAAGACAGTATATTTAACAAATGATGTTGGCATAGCTGGATGGAAGTGTGTAGAAAAATGCAAATAGATCTGAGCCTGTCACCCTGCACAAAACCAAAATCCAAGTGGATCAAAGACCTCAACTTAAACCCAGCCACTTTGAACTTGATAGAAAAGAAAGTGGGAAATACACTTCTACAAATTGGCATAGGCCACCACTTCCTAAATATAACACCAGTGGCACAGACACTAAGACCAACAATCAATAAGTGGGATCTCCTGAAGCTGGGAAGCTTCTGCAAAGCCAAGGACACTGTCAATAGGACAAAACGACAGCCTACAGAATGGGAAAAGATTTTCACCAACCCTGCAAGTGATAGAGGACTGATCTCTTAGATATATAAAGAGCTCAAGAATCTAGAGTCCAAAACCTTGAATAACCCAATCAAAAAATGGGGTACAGATCTAAAAAGGGAATTCTCAGCAGAGGAACTACGAATTGCTGAAAGGCACCTGAAAAAGTGCTCTTCATCTTTAGCCATCAGAGAAATGCAAATCAAAACAACTTTGAGATACCCCCTAACACATGTTAGATTGGCTAAGATAAAAGGCACAGATGACAGCCTATGTTGGAGAGGATGCGGAGCAAGGGGAACACTCCTCCATTGTTGGAGTGTAAGCTTGTTCAGCCACTTTGGAATGCAATATGGCGGTTTCTCAGAAAATTGAGAATCAATCTCCCCAAGGACCCAGCAATACCACTTCTGGATGTATACCCTAAAGAGGCACATTCACACTCCAAAGGTATTAGCTCAACTGTGTTCATAGCAGCATTATTTGTAATAGGAAGAACCTGGAAACAACCTAGATTTCTCTCAACTGAAGAATGGATTAACAAACTGTGGTACATCTACACAATGGAATACTACTCAGCAGTAAGAAAAAATAATATCTTAAAATTCACAGGCAAATGGATGGATTTGGAGAATATCCTCCTGAGTGAGGTATCAGAAACTCAGAAAGATAAGCAGGGGATGTACTCACTCATTAGTGGTCTCTAAACAAACAAACAAGAAAAAAAAGCCAAACATGACCAAGCAGCAAACCACAACCACTGAACAGCTTGGAATCAGAAACACCCTGGACTGACCCTTCAGACCCCACTCCACCTATAGGAACACCTGACTCACTCTTGAGGGAGGGGGGACAAAATTGGATTTGGCCAGGAGTGGAGACTGATCTAAGCATTATTGGGGCAGTAGGACCATAGGACTGTCTCCTCCCTGCCCAGCGAAGGGATGGGGAGTTGTGGAGAAGAAAAAATGACCTGATGTGGCGGGAAGGGGAAAGGACCTTGAATAAGGATATACAGGGATGAAAAAAAATTCAGAGGGAAAGATGAACACAAAGTAAATATATGTATAGCAATCTTGTTTGCATTATCACCCTTGATAAGTCATGCTTATGATTTTTATCTTCTTCATAGTTATTGTTAACTTAGCATTTTAAATTCATTTTACTGTTTTTCTTGGTAAATATAAAATAAATAAAGAAGTAAATAATAAAAAAAAGAAAATGTAATCTTGTCCAGCCACTATGGAAACCAACTGGAGACATCTGCTGAAGAACTGTAAAATAGAGAGAGCTTCCACATCCACATTCCACTCTACCACTTCTGACATTACCCAAAGGACTTCAAGTCCACACATTCCCCAGATACTTGCACATCAATGTTTATGCAGCACTCCTCACAATAGCTAAGTTATGGAGTCCACCTAGGCATTGGAAAACAGATGTAAACATACAACTCGGCATATATGTGCAGTGGAGGTCTTTGTTCATAAGGAACAAAGGTATGTAATGTTCAAGGAAAGGATGCAATTACAGATAATCATATTAAGTAAATTAAGGTGATCTAAAAAAACCAATAGCTTATGTTTTCTCTCAGGTTAGGGTCCTAGATTGTATGTATATGTAAAAGTTTGCTTGTATATAGGATATAAAAATAGAAGCAAAACCATGTAGGGAAAGGGGACTGATGGGTTAGGAGAGGCGGGGGGACTCAGAGAAACAAACTTAGCAAAAACTGGGTACTCTTTTGTGAAAATGTCCTTCAGTAACACAAGATACAGGGATGGGGAGGGAGGAGAGGCGGGAGAGATGGGTAGTAGAGGAAAAAAGGAAGATTCATTGTGAGTCACAGAAGTGCAGTCTAACATCTGCTTTAGCAGGAAGAAGGTGTGGAGGCTGGGTAACCTGATATGAGAAAGGGGTCTGGGAAAGCCCACAGGAATACAGAAAGGGGACAAGTGGAAACTTGCAGCATCAGTAAGGACTCTAGAAGGCTATTGATACTCTGAGGCCAAGGCATGAATCTCTTAGCTACAGGGAAATGATGACTAGGAAGTAAGCTTGAAAACTGGCAGATATTTCTTAAGCACAAAACTAGACTCCAACATGAATGAGATTAAGCCCTGACACGTTTTGAACCTGATAGTGTAGAATGGTCTTCTAACACCTAGAGCTGAACTCCTGAAAGTCTAGGCTGAAGTTGGACTTCAATGTTTGGGCAAAAGGGAGTTGGGGACAATGATTTAAATAGAATTTTGATTCAGCAAAAGGCAATTAAGCCTTATTTCTGTGTTACTTGGTGAGCACATGAGTAACAATGCAGGGCTTTCTTTGGAGACTGGGCCACAGATACATCTTGGCTTCCACTGAAGAGACGCTTCTATGACTGCTTGGCTGGTTAGTCTGATATGTATTAGAAGAATGAGCACTCAAGGTAGAGGCCTAGCTAACGGTTTGTTTCAATAGCTGACAGAAGTCATCACCTTCAACATGGTGGCTTGCAGAAAGTCAGTTAAAGAGCCCCCAAAGAAGTCTGGGCAGAGGTGGGCTCTTGTATGGGCATGTCAACACACTTCCTTTTCTCAAGGGCTCTGGTAATCCCTTGTTAAGTGCAATGGGCTGGTCTTAGCTATAGGTTTTTTGGGAGGAAGGGGGCAAGGAATAGGCCTCAGCACTCACCTGAAGTTAGGCCACAGATACCACAGGAGGGGTAACCTGGACCAGACTGCTACAACATGAAATTGAAAAGCAGAGACTTTAAGAGAAACACCACTCCAGTGTAACCTGGAAGAAAGTAAAAAATCCTTCCAGTTGGGAAAAATTGTTTGAATTTCAAGGCTGATGGAAAAATAGAAATTTCTGATCTCTAAGATGGGGAATTAGTGATGGTCACAGGCACAGAGTGGACGTCGACTTACTGGAACCCATTCTTTTTTTTTTTTTTTTTAAGTGATAGAACTTTTTTTTTTCCTTCTTTATTTTGTATTTATCAAAAAAAAACAGTAAAAAGAATTTAAAAATGCAGAAGAGTTAACAATAACTATACAGAGAATAATAATCATAAGCATGGCTTATCAAGGGTGGAAATGCAAATAAGATTACTACACATATATTTTCTTTGTGTTCAGCTTTCCCTCTGAATTTTTTTTCCATCCCTGTATATCCTTATTGAAGGTCTCTTCCCCCTCCCACCACATCTGATCATTTTTCTTCTCTGCAACTC
>PVIH01023434.1:0-24824 GCA_004025045.1 Sigmodon hispidus | reverse complement strand
CAGGACCACTTCCCTTCATCACACCCTTCCCAGGCATTCTGAGCACAGGGGTGACTCTCACTCCAACATCAGGACCACTTCCCTTCATCACACCCTTCCCAGGCATTCTGAGCACAGGGGTGACTCTCACTCCAACATCAGGACCACTTCCCTTCATCACACCCTTCCCAGGCATTCTGAGCACAGGGGTGACTCTCACCCAACATCAGGACCACTTCCCTTCATCACACCCTTCCCAGGCATTCTGAGCACAGGGGTGACTCTCACCCCAACATCAGGACCACTTCCCTTCATCACACCCTTCCCAGGCATTCTGAGCACAAGGCTGAGAAAGGCAGGTAATTTTTATGGAACTTTTATGAATATGGACCCTCATATCTTAGAGGCGGTTCTCTTAGTTAAGGGTACTATTGCTGTGATGAAACACCATGACAAGTAGGGGGAGGGAAAGTTTTATTTTGCTCATTGTTTAGTAACAAAAGCAGTAAGGGCAGGAACACAAGCAGGGGAGGAGCCTGGAGTCAGGAGCCCATGCAGAGGCCATGGAAGGGTGTTGCATTCTAGCTCACTTCCTATGGCTTGCTCAGCCTGCTTTCTTATAGAACTCAGGACCACCAGCCCAGGAGTGGCCACGCCCACAATGGGCTGGGACCTGTGCCATCAATCACTCATCGAGAAAATGTCCTACGGGCTGGCCTATGGTCCGATTTTATGAAGGCATTTTCTCAATTGAGGTCTTTGTCCTCTCACATGACGTCTGCTTGAGTCAAGTTGACAGAAAACTACTCAGCACCATGGTAATGACAAGCCTGGACTCAAATGCCTCGAGTTTATTCCAGTGTAACTAGAAGTTAACTAGAAATGTTTTAGGTTGTTTCTAATTTATATATTCAACCTGTTTCCAACCAAAGAGAAAATATGTATGTATGTGTATACTGATATGTATACATACAAACATATATGTACATATACTACATACACACATATATACAAATGCACACATACATAAAGAAAAGAAAAACATATTTTATATATGTATACATATTGCGGTGATCTGAATGAAAATGGCCCCATAAACTCATAGGGAATAGTATTACTGGAGATGTGGCCTTATTAGAGAAAGTGTGTCACTGAGGGTGGACTTTGAGGTCTCAGAAGCTCAAGCCAGGTCCAGTGTCTCACTGTCTCTTCCTGCTGCCTGAGGATTCAGATGTAGAACTCTCAGCTCCTCTCCAGAACTGTGTACCACCATGCTTCCCGACATGATGACAAAGGACCCACTCAACTGTAAACCAAACCCAATTAAATGTTTTCCTTTGTCAGGCACAAGCACTCAAAAGGAAGAGGTAGGTGGATCTCTGTGACTAGTTCAAGTGTAGCCTCGTCTACAAAGTGAGTTCCAGGACAGCTAGGGCTGTTACACAGAGGAACCCTATTTTGAAAAACAAAATAAAACAAACAAGAATTTGCCTTTATAAGAGTTGAGTTGCCATGGTCATGGCATCTCTTCACAGCAAAAGAAACCCTAAGACACACAACACACACAAATACACTGTTGGTTTTCTGTGCTAATGAGCATTTTTATGTCTTTTGACAGTATTTCTAATTATACTCAGTCTAATATTGTAAGGCCTCAGGTGAATACCTAGCTACATAATGAAACCCTGTCTCAAACAAGCATACAAACAAAATACCACCACCAAACCCATAATGAATAAAACCCATCTACTTGTATGTAGGAGGATTTTGTGAAAGAAAGCAGGAAGTTAAGAGACTCTGAGCACTGTGCACTGGCAGAGAAGAAACATAGCATACTGGGTGACTTCATTATTGTTCTACTGCCATAATGAGGCACCATGACCAAGGCAATGTATAGAAGAAAGCATAATAGGGGCCCACAGTTACAGAGGGTGAGTCTGTGGGTCTATGACCATCATGGTGGAAAGCATGAAACTGGAACAGAAGCTGAGAGACACACCATGAGGTGGAAGGGAGGGAGAGGAAGAGAGAGAGAGAGAGAGAGAGAGAGAGAGAGAGAGAGAGAGAGAGAGAAAGAGAGAGAGAGAGAGAGAAAGAGATCTATAAATAACATGGGCTTTTAAAACCTCAAGCTCAACCCTGGTGATATACTTCTTCTAAGGCCACACCTCCTAATCCTTCCCATCAACTTTGAACCAAGTATTCAACTACATGAGCCTATTGGGATCATTCTCTTTCAAACCATCACACTGGACCAGCATGCACTTGGCAGCAGATGAACTTGGAAGGCTGGAGAGATGGCTAGATGATTAAAGGCACTTGATCCACAACTGTGAAGAACACAGTTTGGATCTCAGCACCCAAATAATAAGTGAGTGTTCATTAACCATAAACACCCTTGTCTCACCTCTCCTTGCAGGTATGGGCAAGTACACACATATGTGTACATTTACACAGACACATACAGAGAAATATATAGATAGGCAGATGGATGGATAGACAGACAGACAGATAAATAGATAAGAAAAAATTTAAAAAGAAAAAGTGTACTTGGGGCATTTACTGATTTACTGGCAGGAGTTATAAAGCCTAATAAACACTGTAAAGTTTTCACAAAAGCATGTGAAACTGATTGACTTTTTTTCTTCACTTCCAGATGTGAAGACTAAAAATGTGCACACCAACCCACCTGACAGGCAGTTTTGCAGCCTAGCTGAGCTTCTGAACAGTCACAGATACACTGCAAACACCACTGTGGCTGCACAGTGCTTTTCCACTGGGGAGTGGCTTGTACCCAGGGGGACACTAAGCAGCATCTGGAGACATTTTGCGTTATCACAAATGAAAGGAGTATGTTACTGGCATCTAGAGGGGAGAGGCCAGTGTGTTAGACAGGTTCGTGGTGCTTTGATTAAATTCCTGAGTTAATTAACTTATAAAAAGTTTACTTTGGCTCACAGTTTTATAGGTTTTAGTCCAAGATAAAGGGGCCCCAATAATTTGGGCTTTTGATGGGGTGCCACATGGCAATGTGGGGAGAACACAGCAGAGCAAGCTGCTCACCTCATGATCCAGGAGGCAAAACTTCAGAGTCCCCTGTAAGGGGACATTTACAGTAAAGGCTTCTCACAAGGCTTTACCTCCTGAAGATCCACAGCTTTCCCCAGCAGCTTTGGAGGACATTCAGCATTGAACTACAGTAGTCATGGATGATGCTAATGACTCTAGAATGTACAGGAAAACTCTCTACATACCTATGAGTCAGCATCTAGCTACATTAGTCATGGATGATGCTAATGACTCTAGAATGTACAGGAAACCCTCTACATACCTATCTGACAGACTCCAGATGTAAAGCCCTGGGCTAAGCATATAAGAACTTTCTTTTCTGCTCATACCCCATCCTGTCCCACGGCATATCTCTCACTCTTCCATGATTGATGGATGACTCAGCTTTCTTGAACACCTAGCTGTCAGAGTCTTTCCCTCTGTTCTATAATAGTGAGTCTACAAAGATAGCCCCCCAATAAAATATCCCTGCCTGTAGGCAGCCCTCTGTCTTTAAATCTAAACAATTCTCAATTTAGTCAACAGGAATGACAAATGTGACAACATGTACAAAGGCTAAAGCCTTATAATCTTCCTTGGCCCAGTGGCACATAGCTGTCATTGCAACACTTGAAAAGCAGAGGCAGGAGGGCAGTGAGTTCAAAGCCAGCCAGGCCTACACAGTAAATTTGAAGCCAGCCTGAACTTATACAGAGAGACCCTGTCTCAAAACACTAAACGCTGGTACCTGACTCAGTGGTTGTATTTGCCTAGCATTATGCAAGGTCCTGAGCTCAAACAGGAGCACTACAACAAAAGCAAGCAGACTAGAAGACCCGAGGTGCCATGTGTGGAGTACAGCTAAGAGACCATGTGCCTGGAAGCTTTCTCCTTGAAGATTCTAGACTGTAGTAGAATATTATTTTAAGGTGTGCTTGTCTAAAACACATGATGGTCTAATAAAGAGCTAAATGGCCAATATGGAGGCAGGAGAAAGAATCGGGGGTGGGGGTGGGGACTGGCAGACAGAATATGTAAAAGGAGAAATCTGGGAGGAAAAGAAGAAGTATCCAGAGAAGGGGAAGGACCCTAGGGGGCAGCTACTCAGCAAGCCACAAGAAATAAACAAAGAAAAGCATAAAGAAATAGAAAAAGGATAAAGCCCACACGCAAAAGGTAGATGGAATAATTTAAAGTTAAGAAAAGCTGGCCAAAAAAAACCAAAAACAAAAAACCAAAACCAAAAACAAGCCAAGCTAAGGCTGGGCATTCATAATTAAGAATAAGTCTCCATTTGTGATTTATTTGGGAGCTGGGTATGGGCCCCCTAAAAGAGTAAAAGAACAAACAAACAATAACACTAGACCCTGTCCAACTGACAATATTAAACATCACAAGTACAATAAAGAAAGTTTTAATGGTCAACTTGTTGCTGCCTTCATCTGCTACTTGAATATAGCTCTCCTAATGTTAAATTTTGGAGATCCATATGCACTGGGCTGGAGAGATGGCTCAGAGGTTAAGAGCATTGTCTATTCTTCCAGAAGTCCTGAGCTCAATTCTCAGCAACCACATGGTGGCTCAACCATCTATAATGAGAGCTGGTGCCATTTTCTGGTGTGTGTATACAAAATAAATAAATTTATTTAAAAAAAAAATGGGGACCCTACAAGGAGCTATGGATTGAAGTTCATCTATCCTTCATGGCACCAGACAATCCCCTGGTTATTATTCTGAAAGCAAAGTTTTAATTGGAAGGCAGAAGTTCATCAGAAGCACATCATGGGCCAGAATATTGCAGATTATATGTGGTACCTAAGATGATGAAGGTGTTCATGAGAAACAATTTCCTTAGTGCACAAAGAATGGCATAACCTCAGATGCAATGGAGTGCTGTGGGATGTCCTTCTGTACACTGTGAGTTCCTCTCATTGTTAATGGTAAAGCTGATTGGCTGGTAGCCAGGCAGGAAGTATGGGCGGGACAATCAATCTAAGAAAGGGAAGAGATCGAGATCAGTGGAGTCAGAGACACCAGCCAGTCAAGGAAGAAAGATGTGTAAAAATGAGATAACAAGCCATGAACCATGTGACAAAGCATGGGTGAGAAATAGGGGTTAATTTAAGAGTAAGAGTTTCACAAACCCAGAAAGATAAGCAGGGGATGTACTCACTCATTAGTGGACTTTAAACCAAAAGCAATGTCCAAGCTGCAAACCACAACCACTGAGCAGCTTGGGATCTGAAACACCCTGGACTGACACCTTAGATCCCATTCCCTCTAGAGGAACACCTGACTCAGTCTTGATGTTGAGGTGAGGAAAGCACATCTGCCTGGAGTGGATGCTGAACTAAGCCACCTTGGGACCTTAGGACCCCCTCCCCTTGCTGGGGAGGTGGGGAGAAGAGAGAGAGTGACTGGGAGAGGTGGGAAGGGGAAGGGAGTTTGAACAAGAAGATACATGGATTAAAAATATGACTTTATTCAGAATTTAAAAAAAGAAAAAAATGTTTCCAAAAAAAATAAGAGTAAGAGCTACTTAGTGATAAGCTTGAGTTGCCAATATAGCATTTATAATTAATAGATGTGGTTATTTGGAAGTGGCTGCTCAATGGGGCGCGACAGAGAAGCTTCAGTTACAGTGGAGGTTATTATAAGAAAGCTTTTGCTGGCTAGTTTTATGTTGACCTGACCTCAACCTTCCTAATGCCGCCACCTTTCAATACAGGTACTCAAGCTGTGCTGACCCCAACCACAAAATTATTTTCATTACTACTTCATAACTGCAATTTTGCTGCTGTTGTGAGTCATAATGTAAACATATTTTCTGATTGTCTTAGGCAGCCTCTATAAAAGGGTCATTTGACCCCAAAGGGGTCATGACCTATAGATTGAGAAATGCTGAGCTAGAGTCATCTGAAAGGAAGGAACTTTGATTGAAAAAAAAAATGCCTCTGGGGCTGGAAAGATGGCCCAGAGGTTAAGAGCACTGACTGTTCTTCCAGAGGTCCTGAGTTCAAATCCCAGCAACCACATGGTAGCTCACTACCATCTATAATGACATCTGGTGCCCTCTTCTGTATACTGTATACATAATAAATTAAATAAATCTTTTTTAAAAAAAGAAAGAATGCCTCCATAAGATTGGGTTGTAGGCAAGGCTGTGGGACATTTTTTTAATTAGGGAACATTGTGGGTGGTGTCGCTCCTGGGCTGGTGGTTCTGGGTTCAATAAGAAAGCA
The DNA here is from genome assembly GCA_004025045.1 of Sigmodon hispidus. Taxonomy (NCBI): domain Eukaryota; kingdom Metazoa; phylum Chordata; class Mammalia; order Rodentia; family Cricetidae; genus Sigmodon; species Sigmodon hispidus. Next base: position 18,555 of record PVIH01023434.1, on the reverse strand, counting down.
GGCTGAGCCATGAGGAGAAAGCTAGTAAGTAGTATTCCTCTATGACCTCTGAATCAGCTCCTGCCTCTAGGATGCTGCCCTGTGTAATTTCCTGTCCTGACTTCCTTTAATAATGAACAATGCTATTGTCTTAGTTAGGGTTTCCATTGCTGTGAAAAGACACCACGACCACAGCAACTCTTATAAGGAAAACATTTAATTGAGGTGCCTCGATTATGGTTTCAGAGATTCAATCCCTTATCATCATGGTGGGGAACATGGTGGCATGTAAGCAGTCAAGGTGCTGGTTACATCTTGCTCAGGAAAAAAAAAAAATTGTCTCAGACACTGGGTAGGATCTTGAGCACAGAAAACCTCAAAACCCATACCTACAGTGACATATTTCCTCCAACAAGACCACAACTACTCCAACAGAGCCATACCTCCTAATGGTGATACTTCCTATGAGCTTATGGTGGCTAATTACATTCAAACAACCACAGCTATAAAAGCATAAGTCAAATAATAGTTACTTTGGTCATGGTGTTTCAACAAAGCAAAAGAAACTGTGACAAAGGCAAACGGGCTTAAGAATAATGACACCGGGAAAGAGTTGGAAGACTAGTTGGAGGCTTTGTGGGAGCCTTGCGCTGAGTGTGTGAAGAGCCGCTCCTCAGAATGGACATGTGAGCTGAGAAACGGCAGCCATGAGAAGCCTGGAAGGATGGCATCCATCCAGATGGTCACACAGGAAACCATATTTTTAAGGAGTTATGGGGAACAATGAAGTTGCACGGGAGGAAAGGCCTGCTTGTTCACCTGTCTGCAGGCAGCTTCCCCTTTTGCCTCACCTTCCTCAGGAGCCTTTTTAAAGGATTCAGTAAGTTCTCATTTCTACATTTCCAGAGCTCAAGCCTCCTGTGGTATTGATTCTGGATTACAGTGGTTTATGGGCCTGGAACACACATGGTTAAAATTTCTGTGGATGTGTCTTCCTCTTTCTGGCTTCTCATTGAGAAATTTGGGCAGGCACCTCATGAATCAGTGACTTTATAGTTAGGAATAGCTGGGTTAAGACTATGATGTACTACTGTAGAGGACAAATTTGTCCACCATCTGTCTATCTTGGGGTGGTCAGGAAGGAAGTCGGTGCAGTGGTATATGTTCCAATCAAGAAGGAACAGTCCTGTTGTTCTGAGGGCACAGCTGCAGAATTTAGAGACAAGTCCTTGGTTTCTTTTAGAAACCAATAACTAGACTGTATAACTACAAAATCACTCTAGGCTGACTGTAAACAAGTAGATTAAACCTGAACCGAGACACTTCTGAAAACACACACAATGTAGACATCTCCTTCAACAACCTAATGATGGAAAGATTGACTGTATGCAAGCTCCACTCACACAGCCTTTAATCCCTTGCTGTAACTAAGTAAATTCCTTGACCAGAGCCAACATTTCATAAATCCCAATGGCCAAACAATGACCACCAATAGAATGATGATGGTAACAATTATGGACAACAATGAGAGCTTCTTGGAATTTCTTGGTTATTTTGTGACAGGAGCTTGGCACCTCTAACCTCATTATCCATCATCACAAAATCCTTATGAAGGAAGCATGCCTATAATAACGCTGACTAATGTAATACTTGATGCTGCTATAATCCAGATCCATAGGAAAGTAGGCAAGTATTCGGCAAGGTGCCCGAGTTACTGAGATGCTCAGACAAAATCCTAGGATCTAATTCTAGGAATAAGGAGAGTAACTACTAAACAGGCTTACCCTCAAACAGCATAAGGGCCAGTAGGAGCAAACTTCTGTTTTTAGAGATGCTTTGAAGGCAAAACTAGGTGTTTCAAAATCCATGAAAAGCTGCTTGGGGAAGGAGTGTGCGGGTGTGTGCGTGCGTGTGCGTGCGCGGGTGTGTGTTCGTTCTTCTTTAGGCTAAGTTTTTAACAAGAATTTTAAAGATTATTTTATGTGTGCTTTCACTGCATGAATGTGTGTATGCAGTGTGAGTGCTCGGTGCCCTAGGAGTAGGGCATTGCATCCCCTGAAACTAGAGTTACGGAAGATTGTGAATCACCAAGTGAGTGTTAGGAATTGAACCCAGATCAACAAATGCTCTTAACTTGTGAGCTATCTCTACAGCTCCCGGTTTAACTTTTGATTAATGTGTGTTTCTACGTTAACAGGAAACAAGTATGTCAGGCTCATTCAGAGACACCCTAAAGCATATGTGAGTTTGCTTGAATACCTCTATTCTGAATTATTTGGAATGGCCAGTTTGTACTCTGCTTGCTTGCCAGAAAAGAAAGTGTGATGAAGGAGGTCAGATTCTTAATAAAATAAATCGCATGCAAGAGAAAGAAATAAAGGAAAGGAAGGAAGGAGGAAGGGAAGGACAAAATAGATAGCTTATAGCATCCAAATTAATTGATAACTACAGAACAGGAAGTGTAGAGAAATGGGCTCTTTCCTTAGGTTTCAGAGATGCTAGACAAAACCCCTTCTGTGGAGATTCTTCTACGATAAGAATTTTTGTCTTAAGATTAAGGAGAACGCCCTGCTCTCTATTGGCCTCTGGTTAGTCATTACATTTTATAAGCTATCCAATCAGTTAGAATAGCTTTCAAAAAGTCAGTAACACTAAATAGTGCACTGGAACACAGATCGTGGCACCTTCTCAGATTCTCCTCACTGCTTTATTTCTCCCTCCCAGGCAACGTCCCATTCCTAGTGGGTTACTCATCCACTCACAGAGCATGGTGTCTACTTCTGGAGAAGCCTCCATGGGTTGGATTACACAAACAGGAGAGTTACCCCCCTCGTGGGGTAACCTTGGCCAATGAGAAATAGGTGATAAGAGGGAGGGGCAGGCATTTGCACCTTCTCTTTAATGGGCTACTCTTGGTCATATTCATTTTTGGAAACTCTTGCAGCAAAGTATGTCAACAAGTCAGGCAAGGCTGGTGAGTAGTCTATGACTTTCCTCATGATTGGCTCATGACTCAAAGCTTCACGAAGCCTTGTACCTTTCCCTCACTACTCCCCTCTCAAGTTCTGAAGCTTCCAAATCAGTTTTAATACCTTCAACATAGCTGTCCGGATTCAGAGCAAACCCTCAGAACTAACTGTGCTTTACAATTCTTGTGAATGTGCAGAAGTGTCTTATACAAACTCTAGTCTTTGACCTTGAAAAGAACTGAGTCTTTTCTCTGATTTTCCTATTTCTCATCCCAACCCCCACTGGTGGGGAAGCATCAACAATTGGAACAGTTGGAGGTTGCAGATTAATGACATCAAAGGGCTATTCAGCCCAGTGTTGTTTCTTAAGTGAGTGGGAAATAAACTTCAGTGTTTAAAATAAAATTGTATTATTTGTCTCAATTATTGCCTTAAACACTACCTTGTAAAATACTCAAGTCAGACAATAATTAGGACATCTGCTTTTTGCAGAGAGCTTTCTGCTGCTGAGGATTCTATGTGAATCATGCTAAGGTCCCAGCGGAACAAGAACTGGCCGCTCTGGCTTAGGAGGACAGACACACTGGAAATCAATCCTTCCGTAGTCAAGAGACAGACAAAATGGATCTCGAATTGCCCCTGCAGGGTGACCTTCTTTTATGTCTGAGATGATGGACATACCACATCCAAATATAACTTCTCCCCCTTCCTTCAGAGCAGGAAGCAGTTGGTCGCCTTTATGCTGAAATAGAAATACCGAAAAGAGAGAAGAAAGCATGCTCAAATTCTTCTGATACAGATTAAAAAAAAAAGACAGACTCAAGATTCACTTGGGGTTCCATTTCTTTGCTGGTAAAAGTTACTAAATTCCATATTACAAATGAATAGGCCTTCCTATAACTTCAGGTCCAGGGGATCCAACACTTTCAGGCCTCCAGGGATACCTGCCCTTATGTGAAGACACCCACTCTCCCACTAACATGAGTACACATAATTTTTAAAAAGATAAACTAAATCTTGAAAAAAATTATAATATCTGGAAACTGTAATAATGCAACAAGTAGTGACAGTTACATAGATAATATCATCCACACAATGTAAGAAAATAGATTTTCCACTCAAGATGATAGCTGTATTTGTCCGTCTCTGTCTCTCTCTTTCTCCCTTCTTGCCTTCGTGTGTGTGTGTGTGTGTGTGTGTGTGTGTGTGTGTGTGTGTGTGTGTGTATACATGTGCACATGATGGCCACAATGGGTGCTGAATATCTTGGAGCTGGAGTGATTGGCATTTGAAAGATGTCTGGCTTGTGTGTGGGTGCTGAGATCTGAACTCTAGTCCTTATAATTATGCAGCAAGCTGAGACATCTTTCCAGTCCCAAAATAGAAAAAGAAGCCATGATATACTTAAGCTTTCTTTCCTTACTTGTTTAATTATGAGTATGTATGCATGTCTCAAGGAAGAGGGTGTGTGCATGAGTATAAGCACCTTTAGAAGCCAGCGGCTCCCCTGGAGGTGGAGATAAAGGACCTGTGTGCCACCTGATGTGTGTGCTAAGAATCAAATTTAGATTCTTGCCAAGAAATACAGAAACTCTGAATGGCCAAACCATCTCCCCAAGCCTGTTTGAGCTTGCAATTTATTTCTTATTGGCTGGATGTGCTGGTATACCCCTGTGATCCCAGTACTCAAGAAATTAAGGCAGAGCATTCATGAGTTTGAAGTCAGCCTGGTATCTAGTGAGACCCTATCTCAAAAACAAAATAAAGTAGATGTCTATGACTAAATATAGAATAATAGTATCTGTTCTCTGAGCATAGCACCTGTGCCAGCAGCATTGACATCAGCTGGAACTCCCTAAGAATTCCAATGTTTGGCCACACCACCAAAATTACTAAGTCATCAGTTTTTATAGCAGATGGAGTCCAGCAGAGTACTTCAATAGGACCCTACATTACATTGATGCATGCTAAAAATGGACAATTGCAGATACATGTGATGGGTGAGCCATGTTTTACCTTTGCTACTTCAACAAAGCACAATACTCAGGGCAACCCAACTGGTCTTAAAAACTGGGTACTTGGGGAGTACTAGAGGGTCAGGAATAATGTAAAATAATATTTTGTCAGAGCTGGAGAGATGACTCAGAAATTATAAGCACATTTTTCAAAGGACACAAGTTTGATATCCAGCATTCTCATATAACAGCTCACACCCGCTTACAACTCAAGCTCCAGAGAATCTGACACCCTCTTCTGGGCTCCACACTTGAACTAGAATATGAAAAGTTCCAGTCAAGTCCTTATATTTATTACTCCATCTCTAGTTATTCCTAGTCTTTAAAGAATTTGTCAGAAGACTGCTGTAGGTCTGATCATCTCCTACAGGCATTCTATATCCAGAGGCAATTCTTGGAGTCGTCCTCTCTCCCTAGGCCCCTCCTCTTCCTCCTCTTATTTTGGCCTGGATTTGTGTTGTTGTATTGTTTGTTTTTGAAACTGGGTCTTGATATATAGCCCAGGGTTGCCTATACTCGTGGTTTTCTTGTCTATACCTCCAAGAGATGAAACAGGGTTACAGACCATCATACCTTCTCCTAGGAAAAGATTACAAGGGGAAAAAAATAGACAAGATCTCTTCTCTTACCCAGGAGGCTCTAGTAGGAAGATCATGGGTTTGGAGGCACCCCTGGCTACATAATACCAGGTCTCAGAAGCCTTTTTTTTTTTAATGAAATAGGTTTTAACACCTAATAGAAGAAGAGGAGAAACAATACAATGAAACAAAATTCAACACGCACATACCAAATGGCCCTCAAATTTGCAACATGTTCAAATTCCCCCCCTCCTTAGCTAACAAAAAATTAAAACAGCATCAAAATACCATTTTGGAGGGCCTGAAGAAATGGCCAGTGGTTGAAAGTATATACTTCATTTTCAGAAGACCTGAGTCTTGCTTTCAGCACTCACACTGTGTAGCTCACAGCAGTCTATAACTCTAGCTCCAGGGGACCTGTACTCGTGTGCACATACTTACACATAGACACACAGCTAAACATAAAGTTCAAATGCCATTTTTCTACAACCAAGTTTATAAGAATTCTAAAGCCTGGCAAGTCAGCATTGCAGGTGATGACAGGAAAACAGGCATCATCTGGTATTGCTGTGAGAACTCATTCTAGTAAATTGCTATGGGGGAGATTTTGGATTATCTAATAAGTCTGCATATTCATTTACCTTGGACTCAGTAGTTCCCTTTCTAGGAAGGTATACTATTGATATTGTGCTTCCAATAATCTAAGAACACACACAAGTTATTATATTATTGTCAATCACAGCAAAATATCATAAAATGTTTCAGTGGCCACATGCAGCAGAGTGACTGAGCTGTGCTGCTGTGCACAAAGAATGAGGAAATTCTCCATCGAGGGATATAAAGATATTTTCAATAGTATGGATTAAGTGGGGAGGGAGCAGAGTGTGTGTAATCTGTCAGTTTTCATGAGATATAAGAGGATATAAGAAAATGTGTTAAATGATATAATTCCTGGGGAGACATGAACAAAGATCTAATCACACAAAATATGAAACTGATGGCAGACCAAAGTAAGGACACCAACGAAGTCCAACTTGGCAAACCAGTGGGGTTACTTACAGGAATATTGGTAAGGAGTTACTTACAGGAGTAGAAATGATTCAAATACAGCTGCATCACCAAAAGCCTACCCAAGCATAGGTGACAGCTCAAAAGACTGGGAACTTAGAGCCCAGTGCACAGCCTACAGGCAGGGCAACACTGTCCTTTCTAGTTAATCCAGTTGCTCTAAGCCTCTTCTAGGTATGGACTCTGCTTATTCTAAGCAGGTTAGCTTGACTACTAGTGTCTCTAAGTAACCTTTACAGCTTTTATATGATTGGACATGGAAAAGCCTATTGAATCTGCAGGGTTTCAGAGACTTCCTGAGTTTAATGAGCTTTGAGTTGTTTACTTTCTGAGTTTAATGAGCTTCTCTGTAGAATTAAATGTTTCACCTCCCTTTTAACATCCTATATTTTAACAAGTTTTCCCCCAAGATAGAAAACTTTAATCTTGGAAGAAACTGCAATATGATACTCCAGACCTTATATTCTTTTTTTTTTCTGTTTGTAATTATATTTATGTACAGAAAACTTAGCAGTGTACATTTATTTAACCCAGCTTAGTGGCGAGTTCTTTGGCCTTTGCCTTTTCCAGCTTGGCAATTCGAGCCACAGACTTAGGACCCAGGACATTGCCTCCCCAGTGGCGTCGGATCTCATCGTATCTGTGGTTGTAGTTGGTCCTAATAGCTTCCACCAGCTTAGCCAGAGCACCTTTGTCTTCCGAGTTAACCTGCGTGAAGGCAACAGTGGTACATGTCTTCCTGTGGACCAGCTGCCCCAGCCTGGCCTTTCCCTTGATGATGCAGTTGGGGACCCCCATCTTTCGACACAGGGGAGGCAGGAAAACCACCAGCTCAATGGGATCTACATCGTGGGCAATCACCACCAGCTGAGCCTTCTTGTTCTCCACCAAGGTGGTGACTGTATTGACACCTGCTCGAAGGACAGGTGGTCTTTCAGTTGGGACGTCCCCCTTGCCAGCAGCTTTCTTCTCAGCACGGGCCAGCAACCTTTGCTTCTTCTGCTTTGTCTCTGGCCTGTACTTGTGGGCAAGCTTAAGCAGCTGAGTAGCTGTTTGCCGGTCCAGGGCCTGGGTGAACTGGTTAATGGCAGGAGGTACTTTGAGCCGCTTATAGAGGATGGCTCTCTGCTGCTGCAGCCTACTGTAGCGGGGCCATTTGACGAAGCGTGTGAGATCTCTTTTGGGCTGGATGTCCTGCCCAATGCCCAAGTTCTTAGGCCTTTTCTCAAACAAAGGATTCAAAACCTTTTTGGTCTCCTGTTTCTTCACGACGGCGGGGGCTCCCCTTGGCCTTCTTTCCCTTAGGCATCTTGCTTGGCTGGAGGAGAGAGCCAGACCTTATATTCTTTCCACCACTATTCTTCAATGATCAGTTAGAGGGGGTGACATAGAAGTCTGACTCTGGTGTTCTAACTCTAGTAGAGCATGAAAACTTTGTGTCTTGTTTGTTTGTTGGAAATCTATGTTTTTAGAATCCCCTTGGTGTTAAGTCTCAGTAGTATTGCTTTTAATGTAAAATACAACTGTAGGAAAGAAAAAAAATCAGAAACAGGAAAAATATTCAAGTGAACACTGCCAGCAGTAATTACCTTTGTTCATAATTACAAATTTTGAGAAGCAACTTATCTTGTATATCATATTTATTTATCAAAACAAAAGCAATTATTTTCCATTGGAGGCTGTGATTTCCCTGGTCACACATTTTTATCTCAGTTCCTAGTATAAGACATGATTTTTTTTTCTGTAGAACAAGATCTTAGGTCCAATCAGAAAGTTGGTTTTTCTCCTCATTACTCACACCATTATTATCCTAGTTGATGCATAATGTGTCTATGCTTTAAGATAGTACTTTCATTTTAAACTTGGGACCATAATTCTCTCTAGGAACTTAATAACACATTCTAGTACTACAGGAAGTAGACCACAGGGAAGGGGCACTTTCAGTTTAGTCTTGGCTGGATTTCTTCAAGTCTGCATATGATGGCTTTTATGATAATATCTTATCATCCATTTCTGGAATGGACCAATGTCAATGGCAGAAACCTTTATTGTTTTAGGAGTATCTAGCATCTCTCTGGCCAAAAATTCCTTAAGAGGTGATCCATTCTTAATACTGGGATTTGTAATAACCTTATGGATTTAAAGCATCTGCTTTTATTTCTGTACAGTATCCATGGTTACTGTCTGTGAACTGCTTTCTCTCTCTACTTCTCTGGGTATACTGGCATGTTTCTCAAATTCATCTCCAAATTTGAAAAACACTTGTTATCTACATAAAATGAAGCCTTTTTTGTAGAAGGTGAGCAGGTCAATGATGTAAAGTTCTGAATCACCATCCTATGACAAATAGTGCGGTTGTGGAGATAAGCCTGGTGAAGCACTCTGAAAGTCTATTGTCACCTGTTCTGAGCAGGTGTCAGGTGGTCACAAAAGTCCACAGAGAAGAGTAGACAAAAGTAAACTGCTAGCAAAGTTGAAATCAGCATGAGAAGATTTTATCCAATTGTATTAGCTATCTGGGTGTTAGTTATCTTGGAACACTTATTTCCTTTATCCCTCGTAAACTTGATGGGGCTGGCGTTATCTGCTTAGTATAGCCTAAGGTCAATGGAGGAATAGTCACCCACCTTCTTATGCCTATTCCCAACTCCTAGGCTAGACCTGCAGCCCTCTCCTTGGCTGGATGAACATCCATGAGAGAAATGTACACTGTTTCCTCAGGGAAGAACCACAGACACCTCTTTGACTTGCACTGTTTTTTTATCTGTATATTAGCTGGTGTTTATTGCATTTAATATTCCTGGAAGTCACTAGGAACAAAGACACATCTGCTTCTAGCAAATATTTTTAAACATCAATATAAGGCCAATAGGTAATCAATGTAACTTAGAGATTTTTAGTCACCCTGCATCCCTGACCCATCCTGTTATTGGGTGGGAGGTTTCCATCACTGAAGAGCTCCTTTCTTTGTAGCAGGGATAGGAGATGGGGTGTGCAATAGAATGAATCAGCTCTATCTTTCCCCTGTGGTGAATTGCTGGTCAGACCTAAGACTCACCAGCATTGTATTTGCTATTTCACCAATGTTTTTTCCTAAGAATTCTGACTCAGTCTACCCACATTTGACTCCAAGTAACATAGAGAGGTCTCCTGTTTGGTTTTTTATCTGGTTCTACTTGTCTCAGCACCTTTATAGGTTTACACGTCAGTCTAAGTAGCCAGATAATGAGATCTGCTAAAGTTTCTTATTTACAAAGAGCTGGTCCTGATGTGGCTCTTACCAAAGCCACCAATGCTCCATCCCTGTCCTGAAGTCTTTGACACATGGCTCTTTTCCTCAACTGTTGATTGAACAGAATCTTATCTGGCCCAGTGTACTGTCATCAAACACCACTTTTTAAATCTTTTTTAATTTATGTTTTACTATTACTCATATCATATTCTTTCTGTCTTTGCTACTTGATTCTCCATGGACTCCAGGTGTTTGGAAGCAGGGAAGATTCTTGAGCACAGATACAACTCACACTCCTTTCTCCACCATTGCAGACTAAAAAAAAAAAAAAAAACCTACATAGACATCTCTGGTCCATCTCTTCTTATACAAGCCAATTCCCACTGAGTAGCCACCTTAATCTTAGATACAGTTTTTTACTACATGTAGTGGTGGCTGCACAACCTCTGACACAAGCTGTTGATACACTTGTTCCTTACTCTGACAGATTATAGAATGTGTTTAAAAACCTTTACCCTTTTGGGGGGCATCTCTATACTCAACTCATCAGACTCCATTCATCTAACAGGCATGCTACTGAATACCACATAGTCCAGTATCTCCAGTCAATGGCTGTTTTGAGAGGCTTAAGAGGTGTGGTCTTGCTGGAGGAAGTACATCATGGGGTGGCAAGTTTTGAGGACTTTCAATATTTTAGATGCACTCTCTGTTTTCTTGTTTGTAGCTCAAGATTTATGCTTTCTGGTGCTGCTGGCCACATTGACTGTGGACTGCCATGCTTCCCTGCTACAATGGATGCTTATTCCTCTGGAATAGTAAGCCAAAAATAATCCCTCCCTACCATAAATTGCCTCTGTCTTGATGTTGCATCACAGCAACAAAAAAGTAACTAATGTATTATGTAAGCATGAGGACCCGAATTATATCCCCAGAACCCATGTAAAATGCCAAGCATGGTGGTTTGTAACACCAGCACAGATCTCTCCTGCCTGCCTACTCCCAAATAACTACTCAGAGGCTTATATTAGTTATGTTTGGCCAATGGCTCAAATTTATTACTAGATCTTACATTTAAATTAGCCCATTTCTATTAATCTATGTATGGTCACGTGAGCTGTGATTTACCAGTTCCTTCACATCTTGCTTCTTTTTTTTTTTTTTAAGATTTATTTATTATATATACAACATCTCCACTATGCCTGTGGGCCAAAAGAGGGCACCAGATCTCATGATAGATGGTTGTGAGCCACCATATGATTGCTGAGAATTGAACTCAGAACCTCTGGAAGAACAGTTGGCATGCTTCTTAGGCAGCTCCAAGTGTCTACCCCAACTCCACCCCTCTTTATCTCTATCTTTACTTTGAATGTACCGCCTAACCTTATTCTGACTGACCATTGGTCAAAACAGCTTTATTTATCCAACCAATGAGAACAACACATATTCACAGCAGATCATCACACAGCAGTTAGGGTAGGGCTTCTATTACTGTGAAGAGACACCATGATCACAGTAACTATTACAAATAAAAACATTTAATTGTGGTGACTCACTTACAGTTCAGAGGTTAAATTCATTATCATCACGGCAGGACATGATTCCATGTGTTGTTTGTTTTTGGTCTTCTGAGGTGCCCATCACCCAAATAAATTACACTCAGAGATTTATTCTTAATTATAAATGCCCAGCCTTAGCTTGGCTTATTGCTAGCCAGCTTTTCTTAACTTTAAACTATCCCATCTACCTTTTGCCTCTGAGTTTTTTTTCTTTTCTATTTCTTTATACCTGTAGTGGGATTATATTCTGTTCCATTGTAAATAATTGTCCCACCTACTGTTTTAATAAAAATGCTGATTGGCTAAAGGCAGACAGGAAGTGTATCTACCAAACTAAGAAAACTCTGGGAACATCTCAGAGCAGAGCAGAGACACTGCAGAGATGCCAGGAGATGCAGAGGAAAGAAGTTGAAATGCTGCTGAAAAAAGATACCGAGCTGCATGGCTGAACAAGATAAGAATCATGAGTTAAGATGAAGGAGTTAGCAAGTTATATGCCTGGGCCCTAGGCTGATCAGCATAAAATTAATATAAGCCTTGTGTGATTGTGGCTTAGTGGGGCTGAGCGTGAGTCCAAACCTCTGGGCTAGGTCGAAAAGTCCAGCCCAGAAACCAATGACAACATATACCATTTTTGCTTCTTGCTGCGTGGCTGACTGACTAGTCCTCCTCCTTCTTTGGCTACTTCTTCCTTTTTCCTCCCAGATTCCTCTTTCTATATATACTCTCTGCCTGCCAACCCAGCCTATCCTTTCTCCTGCCTTGTTATTGGCCATTCGGTTCTTTATTAGACCATCAGGTATTTTAGACAGGCAAAGTAACACAGCTTCACAGAGTTAAACAAATGCAACATAAACAAAAGTAACATACCTTAAAATAATACTCTACAACAGACCGGCAGGCAGGCATAGTGTCGGAGAGGAAGCTGCTACATGTTGATATACTAGCAGCAGCAGGTAGACTAAGACCCTGGATGCTATTCTGAGCTTAGGAAACCTCAAAGCCTACCCTCACAGTGACACACTTCCTCCAACAAAGCCACAACTTTTAATAGTGCCACACCCTAGATGGAGCTAATTACATTCAAACTACCACAATATTGAATAAAATAAAGGTTATTATCTTTCTACTAAATAATAAATAAACAGAAAATGAATAGAAGAAAATGGGGAAGGGACATCTTTCCATTATAGTAGAATTATAGTTTATAAATACAAATTGGTGATATTAGTAACAGAAGCTAAAGTTGGTGAGCAAATGTATACTATCACACATCTCATAAGCAATTAGAAAGGCACAAAGACAATTCTGTAGCATCATTACCAAAAATATGCATCATAAATTTCATCTTGAAGAAACATCACATTAACACAAATTGAGGAATGTTACACAAAATAACTGACCATTGCTATAGGTGTGTTGTTCCCAAATGGGGAAAAAAAATGAAAAAGCACATACAAATCAACTTTAGCCTAGCAAGCTGAGGAGTAACTTCAGCGATGCACATTGGACCAGGCTCCCAATAAAAGACATAACATTAATCATCATGGAACTTCCAATAAATATAACAACTGCTCAGAAAAGATGTCACATGTCAGATTCACAGCCCAACTCACATTTAAAGGGTGTTTATAACTGACACAAATTGTATGAGGTGACTTTTTTCTTAATAGCATTGATTCTTAATGACATACTAGTAGGAAGTTGTAAATATCTCTTTTCTTTTAAGATGAAGAGACCAAATCTCAAAGTTTAGCTAGACAGGAGTAAGGCTGCTGCAAAGGGTTGCCTCTGACCTCATCACACTGCCTCAAACAGAAAGATTTTGGAGTTTGATCTCCAACCTCAAGGAAGCTGGAGAGGGAGATCACTCAATTGACATGATGTTTGCTGCCCAAGAGTGAGTACTTGAGTTCAGTCCTTGGGTCTGGTGGCACACACTTGTATTCCTAGTGGCACACACTTGTAATCCTTGTGGCACACTCTTATAATCTTAGAGCTGAAAAGGCAGAGATGGTGGATTCAAAGGCTTTCTGGTTAGCCAGTCAAGCATAATCAGTGAGTAGTGATAGCCAGGCAGTGGTGGTGCACCCTTTTAGTCCTAGCACTTGAGAGACAAAGGCAGGAGGATCTCTGTGAGTTCGAGGCCAGCCTGGTCTACAAAGCAAGTTCTAGGACAGCCAGGACTGTTATACACACACACACACACACACACACACACACACACACACACACACACACACAAAACCCTGTCTCAAAAAATCAAAACAAAATAAAGTCTGGAGAGATGGCTCTGTCCTCCGATATTCCAGACTAATTTTATTAAATATACAAGATATCACTACAAGTTCCAGAACAATGAGAGCCTACCTCAGAAAACATGGTGAAGACTAAGGAAGACACAGGAGGCTGACCTCTCACCTCCACAGGAATGCACACATGAGAACGTGCACACACACAAGACATGTACACACATATACACACACAGGAGAGATAAAAGCTCACATACAATAAAAACAGATATCGAGAAGAGAGTTGCCTTTTAAAAAATGAATTTCAATGTATTTTTATAGTTGCCACCCTTGAGTTTTTATCATGGTCATAGAATTTTATCTGCCTCCACTTAAAACAATCAAAAGCCACTCTAGACACTTAGGTCTCTGTAAAGAAATGTGACTTCAAATATTAGAAGAAAAACCTGTAGTATACCTTCATGCTTCAGTTTGACCTCCTATATAACTGCTTTTTTTTTTTTTTTTTTTTTTTTTTGCTAACTTTTGAGTTTCTTCTCACCAACTATCCCTTCAATTTGAGTTGGCTATTGCCAGTCATAATAAAATCATAGAACAAGTTTAGACAGATCCATTGTGGGCTCTAGACAATGGCCTGAAATTCCTTTGCAGACAGCTGCATTGTGTCTCTGCTACACATACTAGACCTGAGCACCTCTTACTTGAATCAGTCCAGGAAAGCTGAGTCCTGTCCATCCTTTGAGGCCCTAAAGAAAAGTTTCTTTCACAGAACATTCTGGTGTGTAGGATCACGGGCCTCAAAATCTGATGTTCCTGGCCCGAATTCAAGCTCTACCATTTTCAGTAGTATTGCCTTAGACAAGTCACTAACACAAAAGACAATAAAAGCCACGAGATAGATGTGGGAGGAAACAGTAACCAATGAGACCAAGTCCACAAAGTCTTAAAGAAACACTCAAGAGGGCCGGAGAGATGGCTCAGTAGTTAAAAGCAATGTCTGCTCTTTCAGAGGTCCTGAGTTTCTAGCAACCATAAGGTGGCTCACAACCATCTATCATGAGATCTAGTGCCCTCTTCTGGCATGAAGGCATACCAGAACATAAAAAAATCTTTAAAAAAGAAAGAGAAAGCAAGCAAGCAAGAAACATTCAACCAGGCGGGTAAATGGCTGTAAATGGCTGAAAAAGTGAGGCTTATGAGACAGAGTACCTGAGGCTGCCATTGCTGGTTATGCTTAATACTTCTCTTTTGCCCTGGATTGTATATGTTGGGGTAAAGGGGGGCATATATGTGTTCATGCATGCTCATGCCAGAGATCAAACTCAGATATCATTCTGTAGAAACTATCTACTCTTTTTTTTTTTTTTTTTTGAGATAAAGTCGGGGTCTCTCATTGAATTCTGGGATTCACTGACAAATTGGCCTGCAGGGATCCCTGTCCTGGGATTACAAACACATGCCACCTCTCCTGGATTTTTAGAGTGCGTTCTAGATTGAGCTCAGGTCCCCATGCTGCATGACATGCACTCAAGGAAGAAACACGGAAGGCAGGAAGGGGCTTCCGTCTAGGCACCATGTTGGACCAGCTGCTCTGTGTGTTTTTGCTAACCACTCACAGCCAGCTTAATAGTAACCAAAGCAATTATCTCCTCCCGGAAATGTTTCTGCTTTGACTGTCTTCAAATATGGACATCTGGAAGAAATTCAGAAATTGATTCCTAACAGTAGAGTGAATGCACAAGGTAGTGCCACTTTAATTAAATCCTCGGCAAATCCATCTGATTCTCCTCCCTTTGTGTGAGGGACCCACATCTTTCCTGCCTCCCAAATGTCTGCACCAAAGACAGACACTTTCCGCTACCACACACCTTCTATTCTGCATTGAAAATATGAATAAAAAAATAAATAAATGTGCCTGCTGCTTTAAGTGAACTACAATCCACCAGGTTCATATTTTATTGAGTCACAATAAGCTGAAGTAAAGGGAAATAGGGAAACTTGCCAGAAGGAAGATGGCTTTTTGAATGCTGGTGGTAAATAGTGTGAGAAGAGGTCGTCCTGGCTGCATGTTTGAGCAGTCAGAGCTGCAGCGATTACATTATTCAGCAGTAATCTAATACTCTCCCACACTTACTCCCAGAGGGGAGAAGCTGGGGTTTTAATCATTTAGTAATGCTCTTGTGTCCAATCTTGCAGATTTGTCAAGAGCTGTAAACGAACCATTTTTTTTATCATTCACTTTTCTCTTTGGGGGCCAGTTCTAGTTTTCATCTGCACCACAAGCAACTTTGAATGGAGAAGATTCCTGGGAAGGGAAATGGTCCTCTCATGCATTGTGGGGCCTGCAGGTGGGGGTAGGTGGGTGGCAGCAGCTAGAGAATGAACCTGATGTGGGGCAGCAGGGGCTAAGGGGCTGCAGCATCTTGCAATTCTCTGGCCCTCAACATGAAGCCAGTTGGGTGCAGTATGGCTTATGTACTTGCTTTGCAATGGCCAGTCACACTTTGTGACACCTCTTTTCTGTGTGACAAAGGTGGGTTGTCATACCTGTTTCCTGGGCTTGCTGTATGGGTGGTGTGCCTCAATCTCCTTGGGGACCATTGGCTGGGTGGACTATGTGCATTGCCTTGCTGGACTTTCACACATTCCCAGAATGAATGTCAGGACACAAGTCTTTATCTGTCTGCTTGAGTGTTTGGTAATGAAAACCAGTTCAAATGAGTTAACTCTGGCCTTTGTCTACACAGTATTCCCCATGCCTCAGGCAGGGTGTCCAATTCATAGGGCCTGTGCCCCAGGATAAATTTGGACGTGTCCAACACAAAACTGTAAACTTAAATCATTTTGAGGGTTTCTTTGTTTGTTTGTTAATCTGCTTGCTTACTTTTCTGATAACTCGTTTGTGGCTCTTGAGCATGAAATCTGTAAATAAGAATGTTGTGGTACGAAAGTTACACACCCCTGACTGATTTACCGATAAATCCCTTGAGGCCCTGAAATTCAGGTTTTCTTCTTCCTGGTTGTGTAGCCGGTCAGTTACTTGGTCATTTTGAACATCAGTTTCCATTTTTTAATTTGTTTGTTTGTTGTTTTTTAAGGAAACAAAACATTTAGGATGGAAAGATGCTTCCAAGGTTAAGCAAAGTACCAGAATTCAGATCCCTTGAGCCCACATAAACGGTAAGTGCCTGTCTTGTAATCCCAGCCCTTGGGAAGTAGTGACAGAGCACCCCTGGGGCAGGTGACTTACAAGTGAGACTTAGCCGGATAGGTGAGCTCTGGGTTCATGGAGACTCCTTTGATCCTAGAACTGTGGGAGATAGAAGCAGATTATCTGAATTCCAGGCCAGCTAGGGCTACTTTCTGAGACAGAGTGGGGTAGGAGGAGACTCAAAAGAATAACATGAGTCCAGTCAAGAAAGATTCTTGATATCAACTTCAGGCCTCCCCTTGCACCTGTACTATGTAAAACTTGTACCTTCCCACATGTGCTCCTACATACATGTAAACACACGCACACACATATACACATGAAAAGACAAAAACAACACAGATCACTTCTACTTAATTTTCAGGTATACTTAGAAAGTTAAATGAGTACATGTGTAAAGGAGGCTTAGCTTAGATCTTTAAGATATATGTTCAGGAAGTAGAGTATATTTTTTTTTCCTGAAAAAAATATTCTCACAGCACTGACAGGTCACAGAAAGAGAAATGTAAATTGCTCTTGGCTATTTTAAAGCTGTTTAGCCTCACTAATAATAAGAATACAGGGCAACACTATACGAGGATATCATTTTTACGTATTAAACTGGCAAAGATCCAATCTCCAAATTGTATAACACATTCTGGAATAAATAGCAGAATTCTGCACTCTCATACACTGTTGGCAAGAGTGCAAAATGGTACAGTCCTCTGGGGATCTAACTGGCAATTGCGATCCAAATTACAAATGCATCGACTTTTTCACTCAGTGATTCCACTCTCAGGAATTTGTTTTATGTCTGTACCTAAACCAGCACTAAGCAAAGTGACACAGACACCCTATTAGAGCTGTGAGCATAGACAACGAGCTGCAAATAGCCCCCTGCCCATCTAAGAACAGGTAGGTAAATAAGCCAAAGGACAATAATATTACTCAGCTGGAGAAGAAAGGAGGCTTCCTGTCCCATGTGGAAAACTATTAGGTGAAAAATGAAGAATGTGAAAGGGCATCCTAATTTCTATGAAAATACCAAAGAGCAATAGTATATATAGAAAGAGAAATAAGAGCCAGAAGGCAACAGAACACACGAATAAGATCTGTTACGAGGCCAGAAGATAGGGAATTAGGTAGGTGGAGCCAGGACTCACACTAGCAATTCTTTGATTGCTTTTTATTTTTCCTAGTGCATGAGAAACCCTAACCACTGAACACTATCACCAGCACCCTTGAGTTCTTCTTTGTTTTTTAACCAACTAGATATATTATCATTTCATATTGCATAATCAAAATAAAGAAGTTAACATTTTTCTAAAAATAAGTGTTTTCAAAGTCAGTTGAAACCCATATTTGAATTATCTGTTATTGAGAGAATTTTCTGGTCTTTTGCTGCACTGTAAACCTTGAAGACCAGACATGTCTTACTGAGTACAGTCACCTGGGTGGCAAGTTGTGAGCCTCACTCAGAGTTAAAGACCAGTTTTCATTACAAAAGAAGTGAATGAGTGAAGGATCTTGGTGCATTTGGTCCATAGGGAATGATCAGTTAACTGTCTCTACCAGAAGCTATTAGGAATTAGAAGAAGCAAATTTCTCTCTCTCTCTCTCTCTCTCTCTCTCTCTCTCTCTCTCTCTCTCTCTCTCTCTCTCTCTCTCTCTCTCTCTCTCTCTCTCTCTCTCTCTCTCTCTCTCTCTCTCTCTCTC
>PVIH01023433.1:0-24844 GCA_004025045.1 Sigmodon hispidus | reverse complement strand
GGCACACAGCACACAGCACACAGCACACAGCAGGCCCTCGGCACACAGCACACAGTAGGCCCTCGGCACACAGCACACAGCACACAGCAGGCCCTCGGCACACAGCACAGTACACACAGGCTTGCTTCGGTTAGTGTCTTCTGTGTTTCAGACAAGGGCTCAGCGCCCAGGCTGTCCTTGACCGCTCCGCCTTGGCTCCACCTTTTGATGGCTGCACCGGGGCCTCCCCTGATCCAGCCGGGTTTGGCTGCATGTGGCTCCCTCCAACCACCATGGCTGGAGCTGCTGCGTTAAAGACTGTCTTTCCTTCATTTTTTTTTTAGCTCTGTCTCTGTCTCTGTCTCTCTGTGTCTGTCTCTCTCCCGATTTATCTCCATTTTTGTTGCTTTTTTGTTGTTTGGTTTGGTTTGGTTTGGGTTTTGGATGAGGTCTTCCATAGCCCAGGCTGGACTGGAATATGTAGCCCAGGCTGGACTGGAACTAGCTGTGCAGCTGAAGATGGCTGAAATTCCGATCCCCTGCCTCTGTCTCTGAGTGCCTGCACACCGCCATACCTGATTAAGTCATCCTCAGTCAGTGTCTACACAGACTCCTCACAGTGTCAGGAGAGAGTCTGCAGCGAGGTCACCGAGGCAGGGGAATTGCTGTGAGTTCCAGCCTGACCCCAACTGAGCAAAGGAACAAAGGAGTCCTTGATGGCCAAGCCAGGCAGTGCAGATGTGTGATCCCAACACTCAGGAGGCCGGAGCGGGACTTCTGTGTCCACAGCTGTCCTCCTGGCCATGAGATGATGGGGAAACTGAGGCACAGAGAGGTTAAACCACTCCTCAGGATCACCAGTAAGAACACGGTGGGGCTTCAGGCTTGGAGGGGTGCTGGGGACTCCTGGCTGTGGTCACATAGACTTGTGTCCCCCACTGCCCTCCCTCCAGATCGGATGCTTGGCAGGCAAATGTGGTTCAGGGCACAATGGTTCCTGTCAGCTCAAGGCCGAGCACAGGTCACCGAGCCTCTGGTTTCAGGGCAGCGGGAGGTGGCCAGAGAGAACAAACAGCTTTTGCTTCCCAGTGAGATTGGATTTAGCGGCTGGAGCCACTGCAGCCTGGGCGGGTCCTGGCAGCCCCACAGCAGCAGATAGGGTCACAATCCCTCGATACCTGTCCCCGGGCTTAGAGTTTCCTTCTGAATGTCTTCACCGGCCAGGCTCCTCTGAGATCCTTCTGACCCAGCCTTGACTGGCCTGTGCTGGCTCTGACCTCCCTAGCTGCTGTCCATCTCTGTCCACCATTTCATCAGACCCTGGGATGGAGGGGCTAGTGTCCATAGTGTGGAAAGTTAACTGAAGGGTATAACAGGCCCCAGACCTTGGCACAACTGACTCCGTGATGGAAATGCCGTTGGGGTCATAAAACGCAGCATGTAGACAGCACCATCTGCTAATATATATATATATATATATATATATATATATATACACATACCTAGTCCATCAAAGTCCATGGTTCTAACCTTGGGTTCCGGCTTCTGTAGTTCTGCTTCTGACTAACTGGAGCATGTCAACCCAGGACATGGTTTTGTGCTTAAAAGCTCACCCTGAGAAAGGCTGGGTTATACTGGGATCTCGAACACCCAGAGTAGTTGCCAGCTGACTAGAGAAGCCTTTGCAGTGACTTACACTCGTGTGTGAGCAGTCTTCTTTGGTGGACACCCCACAAGGGCACTCTGTCTATGCAGATGGGGGTCCCCCCTCCTGAAACACACAGCAATGCTCCATAAGCCCAGTGAACTCACCTTGCCAGCATGGTTTGTCCTTGATGAGCTGAGGGAGATAACCCTTTTCCACCCTGCTGGAACTCAGGCTGATCCTCCTGCCTCAGCCTAAGTGGGGCACCACAGAACCCATTTTCATGCACTATCTGCCATCTGTGTTTTGTTGAAATCATGAGTACGGAAGGGAAAATGTATTCGGACCCTCAAATTTATAAGGCTTGTGGACACCTGTGACTTTCCTGATGAGTCAGAGCCAGCTGCCATGGTCCCTCCTGGGAGTGCACATTTTCTGTGAGGTCTACACAGAGCTGGCTTCCCATTTGGGCTTTCTTTCTTTATCTTTAAAGTATTTTATCTATCTATCTATCTATCTATCTATCTATCTATCTATCTATCTATATCTATCTATCATCTATCTATTGAGACAACGTCTTTCTACAAAGTCCTGGCTGTCCTGGAATTATAACTACATAGAGCAGGGTAGCCTGAACTTACAGACTAACCTGGCTGTCCTGGAATCATAACTACATAGAGCAAGCTAGCCTCAACTTACAGAGTAACCTGGTTCTGCTTTAAAAGCACCGGATTAAAAATGTGTACCACTATACTCGTCCTGGTTTTTTTTTTAATAGCCATAACCTTTAAAAATATAATTTATTGGGCTGGAGAGATAGCTCAGCGGTTAAGAGTACTGTCTGTTCTTCCAGAGGACCTGAGTTCAATTCCCAGCATCCACATGGCAGCTAACAACTGTCTGTGATTCCAAGATCTGACACCCTTACACAGTTATACATGCAGGCAAAACACCAATTCACATAAAATAAAAATAGAATATTAAAAAATATATATAATTTATTTAACTTTATTCTATGTGTGTTGGTGTGAAAGTATCAGGTCTCTTGAAATTGGAGTGATAGACAGCTGCTAGAGAAGCAGGTCAATGACTGCAGAGTCACAATTTGTGGCTGAAATAGTTAATAATAGTTAAGGTGCAGCCACTGTGCCAAAGCCAAAACAGGCATAGATGTAAGCTATGTGCAAGGTTGCAAACCTGAAGTGGGTCTACCAAGGGCTCAGGATGGCACACTCTTGTCACTTGGATCTTTAATTATTTTTTTGTGTGTATATGTATGTGTGTGTCCATGAGTGCCAGGGCCCTTGGGGGCGGGCCAGAAGAAGTCACAGACAGCTATGTGCCACTGGCCTTGGGTCCTCTGGAGCAGCAGCAAGAGCTCCTAATGCCGAGCCACCCCTAGTTGCAGCCTGGCAGGGACTCTGGTCCTGCAGGTACTGACTCTGTCACTGCTGCTAAAGGCAGCTTTAACTAAATCTCTATTATTCATTATATTTATAAATAAGTCAAAGGTTGGGGCAAAAACCTGCTAGCACAGAAAGGTTGAGTTAACTTTCCTTGCTGGTATCTCCTAAAGAGAACTTTTTTCTCCTGACCTAAAGTTAATTAATTTAATTAATGCACATGCAAATTTGGGATTCACAGTGTGGTCAAATATCCCCCAAGACCTGCCACTCTAAGCTCGTAGCCCACTTTGCAAGAGTGTTGAGTACACAGCTGGGATTTTTTTTTTTTTTTTAAACTTTATTTATTTGCCTTGGTGTTTGCCTGGAACTGGAACTACAGACAGTTGTCAGCTGCCATGTGGGTGCTGGGAATCGAACCCGGGTCCTCTGGAAGAGCAGACGGTGCTCTTAACCGCTGAGCCATCTCTCCAGCCCCTCACAGCTGGGATTTTAAGCACCGTCAGTCTTCAGGATTCTCATTGTGAACTGAGGATTATTGTTTCTGAGGGTAAACTCCAAGTGTGAATTAAGATGTCTATAAAGAGGGCTGGTGACATCCTTCATCAGGGAAAGGTGTTGTCAGCCAAACCTGGCAACCTGAGTTCAAACCCTAGAACCCACAGGTGAAGGTGTTGTGTGACCACACCTGGGGAGATGTAAACAAATATCTTCTAACCCTGTAAGTGATACAGCTCCGATGGAAAAGTATTCTGGCAATCGGGAGCCAAGGAATACCACAGGTCACAGAAGTAGCAGCTTACAGTCCTGCCTCAGGGAAAGGCGTCCCCATTGTTAACAGCTCTGCTCCAGTTTCCCAGAAAGTAACAATTCAGCTCCCTAAGGGGAAAGTCTCCTCAGTCAAAGTGCTACAGTCCAGCTCTGGGCTCCAGGTTCTCTCTCTGCTCCAGTCAAAGAAGGTACCACCCAAACCTCATTCAAGAGACAGGGAGGGAAGAATCCAGGACAGTGGCTGCCTCAGCCCAGGGTGGGAAAAGCCAGCAGCAAACCCAACAGGCACAGGGTTCACATAGGCTTCTTAGGGGTGGAGTGATTTCCAGGGAGATTTTCAGGGTGGGGATCGGTCAGATTTCAGTCCTTGAGCTGGGACTGGCCAGATCCTGTGCTCAGGGATTGGTTGGTTTTCTGCTTAGTTGGTCAGGGGCAGATTTCAGATTTGGCTCTGGTTTCAGGGCCAAAGTGTGTTTCTTTCACTGGCTTTTTTTTTTTTTTTTTTTTTTTTTTTTAAAACAATTTGGCTCTAATTTCAGAACCAAGGCATACTTCTTTCACTGGCTCTGTTTCTAAGGTCAAAGTGTGTTTCTTTGGCACTGGTTTTAGGGTCAGGGTGCACTTCTTTGGTTCTGGGTTCAGGGACAGTGTTTCTTTCACTGGCTCTGGTTTCAGGGTCAGGGTGGGTTCTTTGGCTGGCCCTTTTACCCTACAAACTGCAGATGGAAAGCCAACCACCAACAAAGTACCAATACCAACTTGATGAAACACCAAGTTTTATTTAGGTCACTTACAGATAGCTGAGTCACCAACGCCCACCCCAGCATGTGTGACAGCTCATAAGGCTGGAGCCTGCGAGCAGCCTGACAGGCTGGTGTCCTTTCCAGGTCACTCAGATTGTCTCAGCCACTCTCTGCAGCCCTTGCAGCTTATACACACTACGGGAGGACGAGGCCTAGTGCATGTGGTCAGTTTTAGGAACTTCCTGAGGTGAGTGAGTTGTTTCCTTCCTCAGTTGAGGGAGTTTCACTGAGGGATGGAGGTGTGCCTCAGAGACAGCTATACAGCAGAGGGACCAAGCCCTCCAACCTGTCCTCTGCCCTCCACACAGCACTCGGGATCCCAACAAATACAAATTAAAAATATTTAAGTTTGGGCTGGAGAGAGAGCTCTGCTCTTCCAGAGGACCCAGGTTCAATTCCCAGCACCCATATGGCAGCTCACAACTGTCGGTGACTCCAGGGTTCCTGACACCCTCACACAGATATACATGAGGGCAAAGCACCAATGATTATAAAATTAAAAAAAAAAAAATAAGTTCATGGTCATCCCAACTGGGCTGCACAAAACCAATGTGCAGCAAACTCTAAAATTTAAAGATAAATAACTGAGGCTGAGGCTGCTTCTCCACTGGCAGAGTGCACACCTGGCAAGCACAAGACCCCAGCTTCCGCACTGAGCGCCAAGATCATCCTGGGCGGGCTATCTGGAGGGGTTCTGGATAGCCTGGGCTATTTGAACCCTGTCTCATAAATAACATGAAAGCCTTGCAGAGGACGTGAGGTCCTCATCAGCCATATCGAGGAGCTCACGACCACCGGGGGCTTCAACTCCAGAGAATCCAATGCCATCTTCTGGTCTCCAAGATCTCTCTCTCTCTTCCCTCCTCCCCCTCAATTAAAATAAAAGAAAGTAAAAAAAAAACTCCACACAGCGAGTACCAGGAAGTGTTTAGTGCCAGCGTGTGCACAGCCTTCCAGACACAGACTTGATAAGGTACCACTCTTCCAGGCAGGAGACCCCATCTCCAAGCAGCCGAGTTGCCAGGCTGGGTGTCAGTCAGCAATGCTTGTGAGGTGGGTGGCGGTCAGGGGCACCCCGAGGCGAGACTATGAGACGCTGGGAGGCAGCCGCGCAGCTGCCGTCTTCTCCACCACGAAGCCATAGTTATACTGCGGGGTGCAGGGAGGGAAACTGAGGGATGCTGGGAACTGAAGGGTGCACTGGGAGTGACTGGGGAGTAGGCACAGACTAGGGACAGCTGCCCATCCCTGGGGACAGGGGGTGGGGTTCAGCACTTCATGCATCCCTGTACCTACCTCCTTCTCAATGTCCGCCAGTGACTTAATGGTCAGGTCCCCAAAGGCAGACAGGTTCTAGTGGGCAGAGTGAGAGGTGAGGCTGGAGTCCCACTGAACGGTGGTGTGTGCATGCCATGTGCATGTACACACACTCACCATGACCCATGAAATTCAAGAATATCTCCTGGGAGTAGGTCTTTCTGTCTGCTATGTGGGACCCGGGGACTGAATTATGGTATGGCTTGTTGGCAAGTCTCTTTACCAGCTGAGCCGACACTTCCAGCCCCAGCTTCTCAGATGGTCTCATGTAGCCCAGGTTGGCCTAAAACTCACTAACAGCCAAGAATGACCTTGCTACAGAGTCTCCTGTCTCGACATCCCGAGGATTGGGAGGATGGGCAGGCACCACCACACCCGCCCTAATTCTCTCATCATTTAGGCCTTGTCCCACAAACGCTAGCCTGAGTGTCAACCCACCCCCCACAACCCACAGATCCCTCCATCCCTATCCCCCACCCATGGTCATGGTCCTTCTGCTGGGTCACAGGGAAGAAGAATGTCAGCCCCTTGAACAGAGGCTGACTAGAGCACCCAGATCCCAGGGACGCTGACTCACCAGAGGTCCACAGCTCTTGCCCTCGAATCGGGGGTGCAGTGTAAAGGGAACCCCATCCATGGCTGCAATGAAAATTCCCAGGGAGGACCTCAGAACAGCCTGCAGCTCCCCATGTGAACCCCCCAGCCAAGGAGCACAGGCTGATTCCTGGCACAGTGGCCACCGCTGTCTTCATTAGAGCAGCTGCGGCTGTTTTTAGATCCCACTCATCCCTGGGATGCGCCCGTGAACTACAAATCCCATAAACCCACAAGCTCCGGAAACTGGACTCTGGCAGCACTGTACTCTGGTCTGCTGGTGATGCCCTATCTGGAGAAGTTGTTTCTGATGTCACCCCAGAAAGGAGGTCACACAACACACCCTGAACTCTGCCCTAAGCACCTACAGATGGCCCGAGCCATCTTACTCCCCAACTACCAAGCAGGGGAAAAGAAATACAATTTGGGGGCTGGAGTTGGCACAGCGGTTAAGAGCCCAGATTCAGTTCTACCACTCATTTGGCAGCTCACAACCCTTTTTTAACTCCAGTTCCCGGGGATCTGTCCCCGTCTACTGCCCCTGCTAGGGACATATAGCACTCACATATAGCACACAGGCATACATGCGGGCAAAACATGCATACACATAAAATTAAAAATAAATCTTAAAAATAAAACAGTTGGTGAGGGGCTGGAGAGATGGCTCAGCAGTTAAGAGCATTGGCTGCTCTTCCAGAGGCCTGGGTTCAGCAGATCTGGTGCCCTCTTCTGGCCTGCAGGCTGAACACTGTATACATAATAAACAAATAAATCTAAACAAAACAAAACTTGATGGAGGTGCCAGGGAGAGTCCAATGCACTGCATGCGTTCCCAGGGCAAAGTCGAGGGAGAGTCCTACCCAGGCTCCAGTATCTCCGTTCTGTGCTCACCTGAGATACCATAGAGACTGGACGCCTCGTAGATGGAGTCGTTCCTCCGCAGAGTGGATGCCCGAGAGCCTAGCCTGGACAAAGTCCGCTCGGGATGGTTGCCTTTGCTAGGAAGTAAGGGACAGTGACCTTAGTCAGGCTGGAAGTCTTCCTCTTGGCCCAGCTGCTCACTGGGATGCCTGGGTCTTACCTGGTCTGTCGGGTTGAGTCCAGTGTCAGGTTCTGCATATCCTGGCTGATAGTGCGGGGCTTGGGCACTGGCTTTGGGGCCTTGGATTTCTTGCACCAGATGGCAAAACCACTCATGTCCCTGGAGCAAAAGGGGGAGAATGCTCTGAGAAGCTGGGGCCACCATCTGGGGTATTTCTCTTTCAGCATCCCCACCTCATCCCGGCCAGCACACTGACTTTGAGCCCACATGCAGAGGGATGAGAAGAGGGTAGGAGGGGTGCAGCACCCTACCCCACTCGCAGGTATCCAGGCACTGTCTTGGTCTTCCCACTGACTTTCACGTCACACACAACCATGTCGGCAGCCCCCAGGGGTGTCAGCTTCACACACATGCGCTTCTTCTTGGACACAGAGGCCTCTGGGAGTGGGGGCAGGGAGTGAGAGAGGGGAGTAGGCAGGGAGGGAGCACCCCGAGTGTCTAGGAACAGCACTGGGGAGCTTGTTAAATCATAAATGGTATAAGCATAGGAGGAGATGGTACTAACTTTTGGAAGCATCGAAGCAGGCTGACCTGTGCTCAATACCGTGGGGTGGCTGTGGAGTCAACAGTGGACTACCTATCTTGGCAACCCCCCCCCACACTTTACCTGGTCCTATTACCTAACCCAGGGGGGTCACAAAACTGCTCTTCAAAAAAAAAATCCAGCTCAAGGAAGTTGCTTGTGCTTCATGGAGTCAGAAGGGCTAGTTGGTATTATATGTATGTATTAGTGTTTATGAGATAAGAGTCTCATATACCCCAGGCTGGCCTCAAAATCACTATGTAGCTGAGGATGGCCTCCCAAGTGCTGGGGATGGAGCCTGGCTCTACGCACATTAAGTGAGAACCCTGCTACCCTCCTGCCCCAGCATTGGCTTTTTGGGATAGGCCCTGTAGTCTATGCTGCCCTGGAATTCACCACATAGCCCAAAATGGCTTTGAGCTGGAAGCAATCCCCCTGCCTCATTCTCTCACTTAATGGGATAAAGATCAGCAGCCCCACACCCAGCAGGTTAAGACAGCTTTGAGGGGCTGAGTATGGTAGTTCATGCCCTGAAGGAGAGGGCTGATGTTCCAGACCAGCTGGGACTACACATTGAGATTCTGCCCCTCTGCCCCTCCCCCAAAAAACAATTAGACACATAAGTCCAGAAACAGCAGCAAAAGGAGGGTAGGATAGTTTGCAGAAACCTGTCTGCACACTGACCTGACCCTCTGCAGAGCAGCCTGTCAGCTCGCCTCACTAAAGACAGACACCTTGAGAACCAAGCACCATCGGGGAGGTGGGCAGCTGGGTTGGGCAGGGGGCAGGGGGGAAGGGGGGCTGAGCTATGCAGGGAGCAGGGGAAAGCCAGTTCCAGGTGGACCCGCTGTGCAAGAGCCTAGAAAGGAAAAGAGAATGGCGAGGATTCCCTCAGCCACAGAAGCAGAGGTCAAGCAGTAGTGACCGGTGCTGGTCGTTGGGTGGGTGAGTGTGCCAAAACATTTGGGGTTGTTGATTTGTTTTGAGACAGGGTTGCATGTAGCCCAAGCTGGACAGGCGTGCCCCACTATGGTCCAGCTTCTCCGGGGAAGCTGAGTAGTACTAACTCATAGCCATCTTCCTGCTTCAGCCTGACAGCTACAATGGCAGGTGTGTGTCAACTATTTAATTTGGGGGTAGTGGTCTGTAGTCCAGGTTGGACTTGAACTCCCCACCATCCTCCTGCCTCAGCTTCCCTAGTTCTGCATCTGCCCAGCTAAGTCATACTCTGTACCAGACAGCCTCTCCCTGTGCCTGTCGACCTTCCGAGGGCCCACGGATCTTACTGGTGTCTAGAGGGTCGGTGACTGCAGAGAAGCCGGATGGCAGGGGGCCCTTATCCATCACGATCTGGATGTCCACCACCACATTGTCCTGAGGGTTCTGGGAGTAGAAGGGGCCGGCGGAGGAGGGTGGACAGCAGGGAGGGTAAAAGTTAACCGTATTAGCAAGGAGGAGGAAGGGCAGTGGGTGTCGGCGGGCAGGGGAGGATCAGGAAAAAGGTCAGGCTTCCGCGCTCACCCTCGGGATGCCCAGTGTGCTCAGGCACAGGAAGTAGCCGGCCTTCTGCGCGAAGACGCGGCCGAAGCTGGCAGTCGCACCCTCCACGGTGCAGGTGATCTGCGGGTCGCAGGGGTCAGCGAAGCTTCGTCCCTTCCCGGCCCCGCCCCCGCCGCCCTTGCCAGCCCCCGGCTCACCGCGCTGAAACCCGGCAGCGGCGGCGTCAAAGCTGACGACCAGACCAGGCCCGCAAGCGGCTCGGCGTCCGTCCCGGAATCCATCCTCCCTGGGAGCTCAGAAGGCAGCTAACACCCTGGGACAACCCGGAACCTCGGACTACAACTCCCAGAAGACCTTGCGAACCTGGACCGCAAAACAGCTAGTGCGCACGCGCACGTCCTGCGGACAGAGTCCGATGTTGCCGTGAGGCCACGCCCTCTAGGTATACTCTTGTGAGACGTTTGCGGAAAAAGAATGAGAACTTCCGCCCTTAATCACCACTCAGGGCAACGAGGGTGCGGCTCAGCTTCTTGCCGGGACTACACTTCCTAGAATGCCTTGCGACCTCATCCAGGGATTCCTTCTGCCTGTGCAGGGAAACTGGCCCAGAGTGGCCAGGTAGCGCTCACCTTCGTTCCAGCAACTCCAAGAGGCGGGTGCTGGATGGTGAAATGACCCATACAAGATAGTTACTGTTACCGACAACAAGGCTCATTTAATTAAGTCAACGAAAACTACAAGAATCCTTTAATAATGGACAGATCAAGAGTAGCGAAAGCGCAGAGTACAGCGTTTTTAATGACAAAACCCCTAAGAACTAGCTGCATCAGTGTATGTGTGTCTGGGGGAGGGGGGGAGGAGAGGAGTGGGGGGCGGTGTAGGTGTTTGCACAGCCCAGATGGAAAGAGATCCTGGCAGTCAGGAGCTCGGGAATACTCGGTGTTCCAGCTGGATGGAAAGTATTCAGGTGATCGGGAGCCGATGGACATCACAGGCCACAGTAAGCGTAGGCAGCCGCTTACAGTCCTGCCTCGGGGAAAGGCTTTCCTAGTGTTAACAGCTCTGCTCTGGCAGGGGAGGCCTCCCCAGTGAGGTTGTTACAGTCCTGCTCCAGTTTGCCAGAGTGTAACAATCCAGGGAAATGGCAATTTCAACCACTCTAGCACTGGTTCTGGGGACCCAGGCCTGCCGGCATTGCCAGAAACCCTTGATTATAGCAAGGAAGATGTGGCCTGGATCAGGATGCTCCCTGTGACCAAGTGTCTCAAGGGATGGTGGAGGGCCGCTGTCAGTAGGACTCAGCCCAAGCAGTTAGGATTCAGCCTCCTGTGCTGAATACACCTCAACCCCAATATGAGTATCTGGCAGATGCAGGACCTGCTAAGACATTCAGAAGTTAAATTGTAGAATGGAGCCAGACCGTAGAGGACTGCTCAACAACTGCGAGGCTTTCCTGTTAGCCGACACCATCTCCAACCTCAAACCCCCAGGCATGGATATGGGGTAAGAAGCCAGGCACACGCTGGGAGGGTGACTTTAAGCTCAGTAGGTTTGGCTACACGGACCTCCTGGTGTTCATCAACAGGTTTTCAGGATGGGCCAAAGCATTTTCCACTAAGCATGAGATAGCTCAAACCATGCCAAAAAGACATCCAGCCAATGTCCGGGTTCCCTGTAGTGATAGGGTCAGATAATGGACCAGCATTTGTGTTCCAGGTAAGTCAGAGCCTGGCTACCATCCTGGAAATTGATTGGAAATTACACTGTGCATGCAGATCCCAAGTTCAGGAAAGATCCAAAGAATAAATCAAACACTAAAAGAGATCTTATCCAAACTAGCCTTAGAGACTGGTGCAGACTGGGTTATTCTCTTCACCTTTGCCCTTTACTGTGTGAGAAACTCACCCTATCAAATTCTTGGTTTTGCACGTGAGAACAGACACACTACCAGCTGCCACACTAGAGTTTATTTGAGATGCTGCTGGGTGGGTATAAGGGAAGAGAAGCAGGAGAAACAGAACGGCCTTTCACATGGCTTCTCCTTATAAGAGAATGGGTGGGCACAGACTTGCATAGCCACACCTAGGGGCATATCCTCTGTATGTGGCATGTTCTGCAGCCCCATGTTGGGTTATTGGACTAGCACGTTACCATGTGGCGGCTACGTGCCAGGAAATCTTACACAAATGGGTCTGACTTCTTCTGAAACTGTGTTTGGTACCCCTTCTCCCATAATTCCCAATCTCCAATCTAAACTTATAGCTGAAATGGATGATTGAGAGATGCTTGACTCTCTTAGAAGCCTCCAATGGGCACACAGACATGTCTGACCCAAACTTATCGTCCCCTAAGCCCCATAGGTTACAGCCCAGAGATTGGGTCTTCATCCATCCAACAGGGGACTCTTGAACCAGGATGGAAGGGACCTTTTGTTACCCTGATGACCACACTGACAGCCATAAAGGTGCACAGAGTTGCCATGTGGGTGCTCCACAGTCACGCACAACCTGCTTACCTTTTTACTGATGTGGGATGTCTTATTGTATGCTGTGACTATTATTAGTTAATAAAAGGACTGTTTTGGCCTATAGCAACTCAACTTTTAGTCAGATGGGAAATCCAAGCACAGATAAAGAGGAATGAGAGTGGAGTCAGGGAGAAATGTGATCCAGCACCCAAGAAGCAAGGTGTATCAAGGAAGCCATGAGCCACTTGACAAAACCTAGGTTAATAGAAGTGGGTTAAGCTGTAAGAGCAAGCAAGCAGCATGCCTGAGTCATAGATCAAACAGCTTGTAAGACTTTGTGTGATTATTTGGGATTGCTGGTCTGGAGCTTGTGGCTAGTCAGGGCTACAGACTTTATACTACAGTTTGCCCAGAAAGAAGACTACCAGGGAGGGGCATGGAAGGCAACTCAACACCCACCAACCCACTCAAGGCAAGACCCAAATGGACCGGAGACCTCACCCTGATAACTCTGACGATCCTTCTCCTACCTATGGTATCAATGAACCCACATGCCCCCTAGAGACAGATATGGGTGATTTCTTCCAAAAGCAGTGTTTAGATTCAAGTGGTCTTAGCAGAGGCCCCCTCAAGATACATGGTGGCCTGATAGACTTGTGTGACTTGGCAGCTGGAACCTGGGATATTCCAGATTAAGACCTGAGGAAGGGTCCCCTTGGTTTTTATTTTTGTTTTGCACATGAAATCAGACACACACTACCAGTACCACACTCAAATTTATTCAGGAGAGTTGCCGGGCAGGTACAAGAGAGAGAAGCAGAAGAGAAAGAGACAGATTTTCATGGGGTGTCTACTTTTAAGAGTAGGCATGGGCTGGTGGCGGAGTGTGCTGCGCTCCATGTGGGGCACTCTGTCAAAGGAGGTGAGGGAGCACGTGGGCACGGACCATCTAGGGAATAAATACTACTACATCGCCCAGTACAAGAACTGGAGAGGACAGACCATTCGAGAGAAAAAGGATTGTCGAAGCAGCAAACCAAAAAGAGCTAGACTATGAAGCAGGACACATCCCAACAGAGTGGGAAGCATGGATTAGAAGAACAAGAAAGACTCCACCTACTATGGAGGAAATATTAAAGAATGAAAAATATAGAGAAGAGATTAAAATAAAAAGCAAAGATTTTTATGAAAGAGATAAACTCAGTAAAGAAACCATCAAAGAACTCTTGCCTTCACCTGCCGCAACTCAAATTAAAGGACATGCCTCTGCTCCATATTTTGGAAAGGAAGAACCCTCAGTGGCTCCCACCAGCACTGGTAAAACTTATCAGCCAGGATCCTGGATGCCAGAAGATGGCAAAAGACAAAATCAATGAATGCACTATGGCAAAGTCATTTCATTTATATGGATATGGCTGTTTTAACAATAAAGGATAAAAGTGGAAAAAAAAAAAAAAAAAAAAAAAAAAAGAGTAGGCACGGATTTCCATAACCATGCCTAGGAGTGTGCCCTCTATCATCAGCGTGTTCTGCCAGCACCATGTTGGGTTTATCACATGGATGCTACATGCCAGGAATCCTAACATCCCTGAATGTGTGGGTTTGGAATCATTGTAACCCCATACCCTGTCCCTATTCAGGGACAGGGAGAGAAGAGGGGATAGGCTGGAATGAGATGGTCTGCAGTCACCCATCACTTCAGCCAAACCTCAGGGACATCCCTATCTGCATATGTCCTGGAGCTGGGAGGGACTGGTCTTCAGGTCGTAATCCAATAGATGTTGGAGGGAGGAGGTAAATTCTTCTGTAAAGAATGGGAATGTGAAATATCCAGTAACATCTATTGGGGACCTAGCTCTCCTTGGGACCTCATAACAGCGACTAGAAATCACTGTGCTCCAGGACTCACATGGGACTCTTGCAAAGGTTATGTAGGAGTCTGCATGCAAGTTAGTTCAAACCCCACAGGGCTATGGGTAGGTCAAGGAAAATGTGTTAAATACTGGTGCAATCCCATTCGTTAGTTTCAAGCATGGGAAGAGACACACACACACTACCAGATGCCACACAAGAGTTTATTTAAGGGAGTTAAGGAGTGGGTACACGGAGAAAAGTGGGGGAAGAGAAACAGAAAGGGAGAGAGAAGAGACAGAAGAAGGACCGCCATGTGGCATCTCCCCTTAAGAGAATGGGTGGGCACAAATTCAGGTAGCCACACCTGGGGGTGTGCCCTCCGTACACGGTGTGCTCTACCAGTGCCATGTTGGCTTTACCACGAGGCTGCTACATATCAGGAATTCTTATTTCACACAGCACCATGTTTGGCTCACCACATGGCATGCGTGGAATCCTTACATCCCACCCTTTTATGTTATTTATAGAAAGAAAGCCGGGTTCATGTGGGGGGGAAGGGGGAAAATGGATTGGACTGGAACAGGGTTGACGGATCTCAAGGCTGTTTCAAGTTGTCTTATAAATTTTGATTTTTTGGAGCTTGGAAAGAAACTATGAGATGGTAGGAGAACCTTGGGAAGTGACACATACGGTCTGGGGATGATGGGAAGAGGGTAAAATGTCTCCTGTTTCTGTTTACCTGTTGCTGAGGGTAAAATGGCTTCTGGTTCTTTTCCTTTGGTCCTGGGGGGGGGGCGGGGAAATGGTCTATTTTACCTGTATTGGTTCTAAAAATGGCTCCTGCTTCCTTTCTCTAGTCCTCAGGGGGTGGTGGGTCAATTGTTTTCTGATGGTAAGATGGCTTCTGGGTTGTTTATTTTCCAGAAGTGGTGGCTGGAGGGTTAGTCTGTGTGGGATTGGAAAGGTGAGTCGAAATACCGCAGAGGCTTTTGCTGGTAATCAATTCAACTTTGGCTCTGAGAAGCAGGCTGGAATAGAAAACTCAGAGATGGCAAATTTTAGAGAAACGTGCCTTGCGATATAGGAATTCTGGATGTCCCACACTTGAGTCCACCTGGGAGACCGGAAGGCTAGAGCTGACTGGTTTGATAGCAAGATCAGCTAGAGCGGCTGGTAGAGTCTGGATTCAGGCAAAATGTGACAAAGAGAAATGAAAGCTGCTACTTTAGCTAAAAAATCTGTTTTTATTAGGAGTATGGGGCAGGTTGGCATGACCAAAACTAAGTGGGTAATAGAGATATCCCTGAAATATAATTAAGTGGCGGCATCTGATGTGGCCAGAATTGTTTGCTTTTCACCTGGACAGTGGAAAGGCTAGAAAGAGAGGTGCGACCCTAAAGCTCCTGCAGGACTGAGCATGTGGCTCCTGATGTCCACTAGAAGATGGACCACACTGATACTGTTATGACCTCCCGAGGCTCCCTTTTCTCAAAGATGGTGATCAAGTTAGGGAAGCCTTGGCAGCACCAATCGCCCACAGCCGGGCCTAGGAGATCAGCTGGGAGTGGTCTCTGTGTTTCCCTGCCACAAGGGGCTTGGGAACACTCACTCCGACCAGCACCCTTGATGGCACCCAGGACAAGGCCTGAACCACCTCTGTGAGGCCAGGCAAGAGCAAGACAGTGGCCAGGCTGGCCACTCTTAAAGTAGGCACCAGGTTCTGCTTGCCACAGGAGGAGGCGAGAGAGCTGATTGGATAGATTTTGCCAGCAGGAGGTATCTTTTGGTGCATATTTTCATCTCTCCTGTGATACACCTTAAAAGCCAGCACTAAGACTTCTGCCTATGGAGTCAGTGGTCCCTTCTCAAGGTCTAAGGTTAGCTCTGATGTTGGGGAATAGCTCTGGGTAAAAAAAAAAAAAAAACATGGGTCATGAGAAGTTGCTTTTTTTTTTTTTTTTTTGTGCTCTTGGGATCTAAGTTAGTATACAGTGGAGCACATTTGTGAGGCATTTAAAAACCTGATGAACTTTATCTGCGTGAGTTCTGGCCTGTTCCCAAACTCGCCTGACAGAGGAAACAGGGTATAAACTGTTGCTATCTCATCTATGGCAGCCGCTTCTCACAGAGGGAGACCTGGATCCTTAGAGCGTGAGAACGAGTGACTGGTGGGGTAAACGTAGGCACCAGGTTTGGAGATCCTGGGGAGAAAGAGGTTGGAAGAGCTGTAGATGAGCGTTGAGATTTGAAAGGTGGGGGTTGGTTGTGTGGCTAGAAACAGATGTTGGAAGAACTGAAAGCCAGAAGAGAAAGTTTAGATTTGAGATATGAAAAGAGATAGGAAAACCTCTTTCCATCCGCCTGTACGCTTGCAAATGTTAGCTCCATAAAATATCGGGGTCCATCCAGCTGTTAGGCAGCCATTTTGAGTAATCTAAGAGGTACTTAGGCCATTTCTTTGTGCAAAAACGGATAAGCTTGGTGGTGTCTAGGTAAAGCAAAACGGCTAAGTGGCTTGAGAGTCTCAAAAGTGCATCCTAGAGGTGAGGATGGAGAGATATTTTCTGCTGGCTTATTCTTCATTAACATGGGAACACACCAAATCTGGGCCGTCACTCATCTGAGTGGTGTGGTCCGGAGGGACAATGTTATTATCACTAATCAGCTCTCAGAGTAGGCATTGGGACAATGTCCAAAACCACGCCAGCTATGTCTACACACTTGTCAGCATCTGGAATGGGCGTCAGAGTTAATCCAAAACCAATGCAAGCCACCTCTAAAAACTCTAATCCTCAGGAGCAGGCGCCAAACCCAATGCTGGCCACTACAGGCACCCATCAACACTATAGTGGGCATCCAATATGCTATTCAAATACTATCCAATACGCTATCCAGCACCCAGGATAGGCATCCCAGGGCAGAACCCTGTGAACAAGTCCGTGGACAGGGCTTCAATAACAGGGAAGGCCAGGAATGAGTGTCAGGTGAGAAAGAACAGCCCTGACCAGAGAAGAAGATCATGGCTGGTCCTCCATAAGACTAGACTCCTACCGGAAACCAGTAGACAACTTTGTAAGGAAAAACTTACCAATCAAAGCCAATGGTGTTCAAAAATGCTGCAGCAGCGGGGCGGATGGAAGGTGGCCCAGCCTAGTAGTGAGCCCTGGGTCAGGTTCTCCCAGTTTATGTGCGCCTAAACTCAGGAGAGAGCCTATCCGAGTCACGGCACCAAAATGGTGGTTTCGAGAGTGGGAAGAGACACACACACATTACCAGATGCCACACAAGAGTTTATTCAAGAGAGTTACCGAGCAGATACCCAGAGAAAAGAGAAAAAAGAGAGAGACAGGAAGAATGACAGCCACATGGGGTCTCCCCTTAAGAGAGTGGGTGGGCACGGATTCAGGTAGTCACGCCTAGGGGCGTGCCCTCCATACACATACATGGCATGCTCTGCTGGCTCCATGTGTGCGTTACCACATGGCTGCTACATACCAAGAATTCTTATTTCACCCAGCTCCATGTTGGTGTGCCAGAAATTCTTATACCATTTCTGTGTTTACACAGAGAGCACAGGAATTCAGAGATTGGTGGAGAAGAAGAGCATGGGAACTAATGCTTTACAAAGACAGATGTGATCACGGTCTAACTCAACGGCAGCCCTTCCTCAACGCCATTGTAGCCCCTGCCCCACGGACACCCATTGTAACCCAGCCGTCAGCGCAGCCAGACACCCAGTTGCAGCCGCCTCAGAAAACTACCACTGTGCCTGCTCCATGGAGTCCCAGCCAACATGGTGTGTCCCTGGAGCAAGACGCACCTGACAGCTCCTACCACATCCCAGTCCGAGGATCTGCCCCTCAGCCTCATAACTCAGTCCTTTTCAGTCCTCAGTCCTTCAGAGCCAGATTTAACCATGGCTTCCTGGCTTTGCTATGACACAGCTTTTCCTTACTATGAGGGTGTTGCCATAGTGCGGACATTCAGCTAAACCTCAGTCTTCTTTCAGTGCTGATGGAGGTCCATGGCACAGTTCAGTAGATTTCTGGAGCTGGGACCTTCATAGAAACCACTCCTCTATCAACAGTTCCTATGTAACTCTTCCCTGGCCGTTTCTCCAGGAGGTTCCTACATAATTCCCCACAATGATACTTGGTGGGGATGTTCTACTGGCCTTACCCCCAGCATCCATACTGTAACTCTCAGCCACACTAAGAGATTCTGTGTGCTATTGCATGTGGTCCCCAGGCTCATCTACCATGCATGATAAGGTTGGAGACTTATTCCTCTGAACTAAGAAAGAACCAATAACTGCCTTAACCCTAAGTATTCTGCTGGAAGCCAGCCTTGCCAGCATGGGGACTAGAACAGTTTTCCTGGTTACCCAGAATCAACATTATTCCAGCCTTCAGGTGGTCACTGATCTTGACATAGAGAGATTAGAAACTTCTATCTCCCATTTACAGGAATCTCTAACTTCCCTGGCTGAAGCAGTCAAGCAAAACAGAAGAGACCTTGTCTTCCTATAATAAGTGGGGGGGGGGCTATGTGCAGATCTGGGAGAACAAAGCTGTTTTTATGTAGATCATTCTGGGCTCATTAAGAACTCCATGGCCAAAGTAAGACAGGGCCATAGTAGGCGAAAGAGGAAGCAGAAGACTAACCCCGGGATGGTTTGAATCTTGGTATAACAGTTCCCCTGATTGAAGACCCAGATCTCCACCCTCTTAGGACCCCGATGATACTAGTCCTGATACTAACCTTTGGGTCATGCATTCTAAATAGGCTAATATAGTTCATCAAAGAAAGACTGGGCACCATCCAGTTAATGGTATAAAGAACTCAGACTCAGTATGAAATCCTCAACCAAGATGTAGAAGAGGGCTATCTCCCTGGGGTAGATGCCAAGACCACCAAGGCAGACCCTAAGAACCCATGATTCGTGTCCCTAAGTTATTAGAAGAGGAGGGAATGAGCCTCCATCTTGAGGCATCTGGTGACTGGGGTCTGAACTCAAGCTTCAAAATGTGCTGTGACAGCAGAGTTCAGAGCAAATATCCTGGACACCGCCCAATAAGAGGCATGGCAGTAAAACTTAACAATGGCCGGAAGTTCCTGAAGCTATCCTACATCCTGCCATGAATTGTGTCAGTGTCCTATGGTTACCTTCAGACATCCTGCCAACCATTAGTATTTTTGCACCTATAGGCCTGACCAATGATTTTAAAAGATTATTTCACCATATGACTGCTTACCCAATCCTAGAATGCCAAGACATAAACAGCTCTCTGCTTGAGGTTTTTCCCTATATGAGCCCTTAGTAATAAGATCTCCTTCACTTGCTGTAACTGGAGTGCTGGATGGGTGTAGGGTGGATTGTGTTCTGTTCCATTGTAAATAATTGTCCCGCCTACTAGTTTAATAAAAAACACTGATTGGCCAAAGGCAGACAGGAAGTGTGGGTGGGGCTACCAGACTAAGAAAACTCTGGGAGCATTTCAGAACAGGCACAGATGCCACAGAGATGCCAGCAGACAATGCAGAAAATAGAAGTTGAAATGCTGCTTTAAGAAAAGATACTGAACACATGGCCAAACAGGATAAGAATAATGGATTAGTTTAAGGGTAAAGAGTTAGCAAGCAGTTTGACTGGGCCCTAGGTCAATCAGCGTAAAACTAATATAAGCCTGTGTGTGATTATTTGAGGCTAAATGAGGCTGAGAGTGGGACCAAATCTTTGGACAAGACAGACCCAAAAGTCCAGGCCAGAAACCTATTACAACAGATGAGGCCCTCACCTGGGCTCAAATAAAGAAACCTTTGTGTTTGCATTGGGAAGTCGGCTCTGTGGTCTTGCTGGGAGTCTCATGTTACAGGCACAATAGGTTCAGGAATATAGTGTTTTCTTCACTGGCTCAGGTCTAAGAGCCAGGGTGGGTTTCTGTGGCTGGACCTCTTACCCTGGGAGAGGGCTAAAGTAACAGGATAACATGTTCCTTTTTTGCACATTTTAGCAGTATTTCCCAGACCCAAGACAATTATTTTTGATTTACACTTTCTCCAGTTATTTTACTTTTATGTTTTAGCTTTCATAAATATTATTTTGGGGGGCTGGAGAGATGGCTCAGTGGTTAAGAGCACTCTCTGCTCTTCCAGAGGACCTGGGTTCGATTCCCAGCACCCACATGGCAGCTAACAACTGTCTGTAGTTCCAGTTCCAGGCAAACACCAAGGCAAATAAATAAAATAAAGTTTTTTTTTTAAAAAAATTACTATTTTGGTTAATAAATCTGGAGCATGGTCAGGATCAAGGACAGCCCCCAAAGTGTTGCCAGGGCAAGCATAGCTGTTATCAGTGGCTGGCTGAGGATGTCTCAGCAGGTACAAATGGAATCAGGATAAGATAGTATTAGTCCCATCAATGTCCATGAGTTCAAAGTCCTAGGATATATGAGAAATAAACAATTAAAAAAAACTTTAAAATGTTGGCAAAAATAAACCAAGAAAGTGAAAAAATAGAGGAGAAATGAGAACTTTGGGTATTTTCAGTTCCAGGACATTTGCCAAATGAAATCCTTGTGGCTGTGCAGCTGCAGACTTA
Source organism: Sigmodon hispidus (assembly GCA_004025045.1). Classification (NCBI taxonomy): domain Eukaryota; kingdom Metazoa; phylum Chordata; class Mammalia; order Rodentia; family Cricetidae; genus Sigmodon; species Sigmodon hispidus. Next base: position 4,285 of record PVIH01023433.1, on the reverse strand, counting down.
AATAATGAGTAAGATGAACCCAAAAGCCTGTCCAAAGGCAAAGTAAGCTTTTGTTGTGGTGGTGGTTGTTGTTTGTTTGTTTTATTGTGAGGCAGGGTCTCTCTGTGTAGCCCTAGATATCCTAGAACTCACTCTGTAGACCAATTTGGCTTCGATCATAGAGATTCACATGCTTCTGTTTCCTGAGTACTGAGATTAAGGCATGAGACACCACTACCTGACTAAATTTCATGGTTTTTATAGAGCAAGGGATCCTCTTTTTTGCTTGTTTGTTTTGTTTTTCAAGACAGGGTTTCTTTGTATAGCCCTGGCTGTCCTGGGACTTGCTTTGTAGACCAGGCTGGCCTCAAACTCACAGAATCTGCCTACCTCTGCCTCTCAAGTGCTGGAATTAAGGTGTGTGCCACCACTGACCCTGATAAATATTTTCATTTATGTATTTGGTACCTTTGAAAAAGGTTTTATTATTATTATTATTGGAGATGGGGAGAATGTTCAGTGTTTAAGAACATTCATTAGCTGCTCTTGCAATGGACCCAGATTTAATTCCTAGTACCTACATGGAGGTCCACAACAATATGTAACTCCAGTTCCAGGGAATTGAACACCCTTTTCTGGCCTTCATAGGCACTAGGCATGCATGTGGTACACAGACAAACTTCCAGGCAAAATATTCATACATATGAAATAAAATAATAAATAAATAAATAAATAAATATTTAAAAATGAAAGTGTAGGCACACAGCAAATCACACGTGTGGTGCTCAGAAGGCCCTTCTGAGGGGCACTTCTTTCCCAAGTAGGTTCTGGGGATGGAACTCAGGTTTTAAGGGTCAGTGGCTGTTGTGGGCGTGTCCACCAGAGAAAACTGCTTGGATATGGTTTTAAGACTATAAAAACTCTGTGTTAGCTGGTCAGCAACTGCACTGAGTGTTCAGGACCCCAGCGTAGACCCAGGCCTTTCTCAGGATGGGCTTTTAAGCTCAAAAGCCATGTTCTGGGTTGGTATACTTCAGTTAACAAGAACAGTCAGCCAAAAGTCGTACTGCAGAGGCCAAAAGGCAATGCTTCACAGACTTTCCCAATGTAGGTGTTACAGCCCAGATGGAAAGGCATTCTGGAAGTTGGGAGCCACGGACACCACAAAGTCACACCACACAACAAGCCTCACACAAGAGTTTACTGGGAAGGTGGTTGCCTCTGATTGTATGAGAAGCAGCATGGACCTGAGCAAAAGGCAGGCTCATATAGCTTTTTGGGGATGGGGTAGAACTTTCCAGAGTAAAACATTTCAGGGTGGAGAGTGATGATTTTTATTGGGGGGGGGAAGGGCTGAGTCTGCCCCTTCAGGCAGTTAGACTGTTCCTTCTGTGGGTGGAGCCAGGGAGTTGAAGGTCCTCAGAGAAGGAACCTGCCCTTCTTATACCTGGAGGGAAGAACATTCCCTACTCCTTTAGTTTATTATTGATAAACAATCAGGTCACAGGAAAGGGGCTGATGCTATCATTAGATTACTTCCTATTGAATGGAAGTAATTGAGGCAAACCTGGCAAGGTATAATGGAATGTAGCAGGCCTCTCGCTCTGTAGCTACGAGGCTGTGATCCTGTAAATGATTAAATGTCTCATTAGAAATCTTTAGGATCTGTTATTGAAGAAATTTAGACAAGAAGTTTATAAAACGGGGTGCCATTAGTAGGATTAGGGAAAGGAGGAGGGGCCAGGGAGGGAGCATCCAGTTCCACATGGGCTGGCCAGAGGCACTGAGCTGTTCCTGATGTTTCTGGAGATCTGTCTAGGGTTGTCATATCTTGTCTTTATACCTGACTAGGTGACACAGAAGCAGCACTCCTCCACTCCAGAAACTGTCGGACTGGCACCCAACTAGGCGTCTACTCAGTCAGACAGGAAGTCTCTTTCAACCCCAACAGAAGGGCCTCTCTCCTGGTCTCCTTTGGTTGGGTTTTGGAGGTATGGGAGGGAGCAGAGATATATACCTAAGGCAGGGTCTTATGTAGTCCCAGCTCACCTTATAGTAGAGGCTGGCCTTGAACGCGTGTCCTTCTGAGTGCTGGGGTGGGGGCAGGTGTGCAGCACTACTTCAGGCCCTTCTCTGGCTCTGTGCCGGCGGCCGTGTACGTTCTGAACGGGGCCCATCACCTTTCTTCAAAACACAATCTTAGCACCAGGCCGGCGTATTTCATGGTGTCAGCATGTCCGACCTCCCCGACCAGCCACTGCAAGGCTGCCATTGAGTGTCTCCTACATACTGAAACACCATCTCCTCTAGAAAAGATAGTCCTTCCCCTTTACATTCACAGAGAGCTTGCAGTAACCTGGGTGGCAGGTGTCCCTGGCTGGAAGCAAATGGGGGTGCAGCGTGGACCTCCCCTGTCTTCATTTCCTGCCTGTCTGTGTATCCTAGAGTCACAGACTTCATAGCCTCCTCGGACAGAACACAAAGGTCACCACGGAGACCGCTGGCCACAAACCCTGGCCTTTGCCCTTTTAAGCACCACAACTCCACCTTGCAGCCTCAACCTGGACACCAAACCAACTACTATGGATAGCTAGCCATAGTTCAGATGAGTCCCGTGCCCATGCGCACCAGGCACCTGGTAACCGGACAGGGAGGGCCAAGAATTTGAGGTGAGTTCCAGAAGTTTCTTTCCCTTCCAGGGGTATTCCACAGGAAGCCTTCCCTCACAAGGCCAGGACTTTGCAAGAAAATGAAACCGAAAGACCGCCTTTCCCAAGACAAACGCAGGTCGCATCCCAGCAGCTCTCGGACCGCCCGTATGCTAAGTAGGGGCGTGGCCTGGAGAAAGGGTTCGACGCCTTCCGAAGAGACGGCATGGCACCCACCTTCTACCACTACCAGCCTGTGCCCATGGAGGAGAAGTGGCAGGAGCGGGAATGCTGCGGCCGCCGGCGGCTGCTGGCGATAACTGGGGTCCTGTTGCTCCTGGCGGTGACGGTGGTCTTGAGCATCTTGCTCATCATCTACGCCAGCAGGGCAAACAGCAGGGCCTGCACGGACGGGCTTCGGGCGCAGGCTGAGTGTAACAACATCACACACTCGCTGCAGCGCCAGCTCATCCGCGCCCAGGACCACCTGCGGCAGGCGGAGGCGAAGGCAGACACCTGCAACCGGACTGTGGTAAGGCTGGAAACTGTCCCCGCCAAAACCCAAGTGCCTGGGGGTGGGGGAAGCTTTGAAAACGCCAAGGTCCCCACCCCCACCCTACCCCATCCCTGCACACCAGCGACTGGGGACCTTGAAATCCAGGGAGACCGCAGTTCCCAAATCAGGGGCCTCAGTATCCTCCTCCCTTCCAGGACTTGGGAGGGTGCTGGAGTTGGGAGCTTGAAAGTGACTTGGGGGACCAGTATCCGGGCTTCCCCGGGGGCTCCACTCAGCCCTGATAATTCAAACTTTTTACTTGGTGAACCAGGGTCTGGCTACATAGCTCAGGCTGTCGGGGAAGGCGGCCCTCGAAGGCATAGATCCCCGAGTGCTGGTGCTAACGGACACCATGCTAGGAAATTACCGAAACTTTGAATGCGCCTCTTAGAGACCGTGGCTGGGAAGCCCGTTATGTTGTGTTTGGGAGGGGCTTGCTAACTCTGTGTGAGCTGCAGAACTTCCAGAACTTTCTAGTAGCGTTTAGTCATTAAGAGCTTTCAAATTCCGGAGTGTGCGCGCGTGTGTGTGCGCACGCGTGAGCGCGCCACAAGTGCCATGTTGGATGTGGCGTGTTTATTGGTAGGGCTGGCTGGATACCGAGGGGGCTGGGGACCTTAAAGGCTCTTGTTTGGGTACAAAGTCCTCTGATGACTTGGCCCGGGAACTTTCCGGAGACCAGGACCCCAGACAAAGCATGTTTCTGACTCAGGTGACCCTTCGAGAATCCCTGGAGAAGAAGGTGTCCCGGACCCGGGAGCTGCAGGAGCGCATCGCCGAGCTGGAGAGTGAGAAGGGCAGGGTGGGGGAGGCCCGGGGCGGGGCTGGGGCCGGGGTGGAAATGGGCATTTACAGAAGCGGAGGGCAGGAGGGACTGCAGCGTGCTGGATGGCCAGAAGGTCGCACTGGTCCTCCGCACCCACGCCTTTCGTCCGCACAGCCTGGCAGCCCTGGCATCTTCCAGGGGTCTTCCAGGGCTGACTTTGGGGCGCTGTCCCTGCCCTCCCCTGCTGACTGTCTGTCCTCTGTGTCGTTGCAGGCCAGGTCACGACACTGAACCAGGAGCTGCAGAAGCTGAGGTTAGACACAGCATCCCCCTCCT